>VMBQ01004441.1:54592-82769 GCA_007657795.1 Dreissena rostriformis | reverse complement strand
ATGCTGGTTCCAGTCAAATCTCTGCGCGGAGGTTGTATTGACTGCTGCATTCACAGTATTTGTTTTATATCCTCCTCCCACCTACTCAATCTAGCCGCAACTGAAGACTAATTATCAAGGAATTATGCTCTTTCCAACTCCCTGTACACCCCGACACCTGAATGAAATAAGGTACTGTATGTGGGGAGGTGGGCTGGATAGAATCTACTCATCTGTGATGTACTCTTTGTCAGCTATCTGTTAATCTTAACTTACCATCCATGATAGTCTTTCTCTGTTCAGAGTGTTTATCTGATGTAAACAATAATATGAATAATGATACAATCTACAACTGGACTTTGTTGAGTCTCATGTGCAATTGATGCAATTACAACTTTAGATTTTCATTTATTCTTGATGACACTGTCTTGGTCAGAATGTTTATCTAGACAATATCAAGGCCAAGTTCAAATCTATGTCATGTGCATGTAAAAACCAGGTCACCAGGTCAAATCTTAGAAAAATCTTGTTACCACTCTAGAGGCCATATTAATGACTGAATCTTGATACAAAATCTTGTATTGTGTGTGTTGAGTGTGAATCTAGGTAATATGCATGTAAAGACTAGGTCACCAGGTCAAATCTTAGAAAAATCTTGTTACCACTCTAGAGGCCACATTCATTACTCAATCTTCATGAAACTTGGATGGAATGTTAATCTTTACTAAATTTATTCTTCTTTTGTAACTGCATAATGTGCGTCTAAAAACTAGGTCACCAGATAAATGTTAGAAAAACCTTGTTCTCACTCTATAGGCCATATTTATCTTGTTACTACTCTAGGGCAACATTTTTTAATTAGTCTCGATGAAACTTGTTCAGAAAGTTTATTTTGACAATATGAAGGCCATGTTAGATTCTGGGTCAAGTGTGGTCAACTAGATCACCTGGTCAAGTCTTAAACAATTGGTGTCTGTGAACTCAGGTGAGAGCTTAAGGGTCATCATGGCCCTCTTGTTTGCATTGATGGTTAACTAGTTCAGTAAATTCTTTTCCTTCAAAAATTGTTTCTATATCAATATAATTAATATTAATGTGCCGGAACTTTTATGTCTTGAAGATATGTTGACTGTTCAATGAAATTAAGTTTGTGCTGAAAATCTTAAGGTGACAATATTTACATAACATTTCATATCTGTACTACATAAAACGCTAATAATATAAGCTCATAAACTCATAGCCCCATCTAATATTGTAAAGGCCTTAATTTATTGTCATATTAAAGTATTTAAAACATTGTAAAACTATGAAACAATTGTATTTTAATTAAAGGTCTATGGCAACATTAGCATGATCTGTTTGTAAAATATTCAAGCGCCATTGAGGTTAAAAGATGTTTTTATTTATATTGTATTGTATTAAAATGTTTGCCCCCAAGAGAGCATGAACAGCTGATTAAAGCCAATCATTAACTTTATGAAAACCAAGGGCTACAACTCTGTAATTAATGGGGTGATTTGGTGAATCATCAAACTTTATATACACTTTGAAAATGCTCTCAACAGTTCCTGTGGCAGTTTGTCTTGTTAAACATGGCCAAAACATTATACCCACAAACAGTTTTTATATTCCTTTAGTGGAAGGAAGACCTGTTGATAACTGTTTAAGTTAAAGAACAGAAACAGTTTAAAAAGGCCATAACTCCACAATTACTAGGAAGAATCAAATGACTTATTAGGCCAACTTGGTATGACCACACACATTTTCATGCATTTTGGTAGGATTGGACTTTTGATGATGTTGTTTTGTTGATATGAGGGGTATATAACTACTAACAAGCGCAGATTTTCATATAGTAACAAATTCAGATTTTCATATCAAATCAGCGCTTCCACTAGCTTTCAAAAGTTGGAAGTCCTGACTTCCAAGCCTTTAATTTTGGAAGTCCCAGACATAAAGTTGGGAAGTCCCACTTTTATTTCAGAATTTTACTGCGGACATTTTGCCATATCGGATGCCTGTTTTCATATATTTATTTGACAACAAAAGAAAAGGTATTTATTTTTATAAATTTATTTCTATGCATCATCTCAATGTTATTTGCTTCCCATACACATAATAATGCAAAAACAACAACAACAATATTTGGTCAATCTCTCTCTATATATATTATAATAAAAACAAATACAATGAACCAATTTATAGGATGTAAACCTATTGGATCACAAGATGAGGAATATGTATTTAGCAGCAATCTTTTATTATCTTTAGGCATCAAAGTAAGATATGCAATTATTAAAACAACATAATTCACACTACAAGGTATTAAGCAGTCCTTGTCATGCATCAAATACAACACCACCAATGCAATAAATATGATCCTAATATATACATAGGTTTTCAAACATTTCTTTGATAATCATAAAGTCATGAGGTCAACACAATTTTACAGACGTTAGTTGCCTGCTCGTGGCTCATATAGCCTTGCCAACCTCCTCTTTTTTTCTGCCTTCCAGTGTCTGATGGCCTGTTCATATGGGAAGTCTTGGACATCAGGACCCATAGCCAGTTTCATCAGAGTGTCCAAGTTGGCAGGAGTCAGTGCTGTGCGCGATTTTACCTTTATTCTGTTCTGCAAACTAAATCCACGCTCACATACAACACTACTCATCGGTATGCACATGGCAATATTCATGAGCTGGGAGATGAGTGGGTATTCCTCCTTGTGACGTCGAAGGAATACTCTTGAAAATTCCTTGAAGTCCTTCATCTTGTAGGTCCCGCACATGAGTGGTTTTACGCCACTGAACTCTCTGGAGAGTGCCTTGATGTCTATGTCATACTTTGATGCAAGCATTTTTAGATGCTCTGCAGATTCCGACTCAGACACTGTGTCAACAGTCTTGGGTTCCAGCACACCAAAGGCATTCAATATTAGTGTTGTGTCATTTTTTAACCTGTTATTCAGATTTTCTGTTACACTGTCTGTGTACTCTTTCTTTAACTTGTCCATTTGGCTTTTTTCATTTGAGTGTGACAGTTGAATGCCTTTGTAGAATACCTTGGTGCCAGTGTTTGAGAGTCCAGACAGAAAATCCACTGTATTGCTGCCGTGCACATTATTCAACCCTTGCAGTTTACCAATCGCACTCTCTCGCATAGCATCAAGCTGGCTTAAATCCAGAGAGTCTGCCTGAAGCTGGCGACACAGTGTCCCTACAATGGACAGAACGTCACACAAAAACGCAGTAAATGCAGGAAATTTGTAATGGAGCACCTCCTTCAGCAGGCCATCAGCAATGTTGTCCCCTATGGTGTTTTTGCCCTCGTTTGACTGCAGGTAGGCCACAATGGAACCATAGCACCGGTGTATAACTGACACTGCGCTTTCCATTGCAAGCCATCGTATACTGATGGGGTCTTTTAACTTAAGGTTTGGCTCCTGCATGACCTCTTGCAACGCTTCAAGCTTGTACGTACGCACCCCTGATCCGTTTACATGAACATACAGATTGCGGAGCGTGTCTCTGTATGTCCTCAGGTACGGAATGTCTTTTGCAGAATCAGAGCAGGCAAGTGCCAGTCTGTGTGCTACACAGTGAATATGCGTCAATTGGGGTGCATCCTTCAGCAGTAGCTTACCGACACCATTATGCGCACCAAACATGACGGATGCTCCATCACTACCGAGTCCAACCATGTTCACTGGGTCCACCCCTAACACTCGCAGCTCCCTGAGTATTTCAGTGGCTATGGTAGCCGCAGTGCCATCTGGAATCCTGATATTTCCCATCAGCTTGTGTTCCACTTCCTGCGTGGACTGATTCACATATCTGATGTAGATGATCAGTTTCTTGTGAATGGACAGATCGGTGGACTCATCGCATAGGATGCCAAAGTACCTCGCGGCCTGGACGTCTTTGCTGAGGTTTGAGGATAACACATGAAGGAGGCTTTGTTGAACGCCTTGTACCGTATCACTGTGAATATCCTTGATGTGTGCATTCACCCCACTTAGAGCCAGGAAGTTCAGTTGTGCGTTTACAAAACTGTTCGGTAGATTTTCCTTTGCAGTGAAATAGGTTGCACGGAACAGGTGCATCTCCGACTCAGAGCATTTGACCGGCACATCATGTTCCGGAGATTTCTGGACGTCGTACAGACGTCGACGTAGCTGCTCGGCCTCTTGAGCATGCTTATGCTCCTGGCAATCGTTGTGCTTTACAACAGTCGATCTCTGGAGATTTCCTGCAACAAAAAACAAGTGTTAAAATAATTATAATTATGTACAATCCGTATATAGCGGACCCTCTTGATATTTTTCGGCCGTGATTTTCAAGAATCTTTAAATAATTTTAATTAATTGATAATTTAAGGTAAATAACCTTTCATATAATTATACATAATAACCTCTTTGAAAATAAACAACAAACGATGAATGTTTTGACACCCATTTTATTTGAAGTATGCAAAGCCGAAAAATATCAAGAGGGTCCGCTATATACGCTGTCTCGTCATAAAATTAACACCCTGTCTGTGTTATAAACAAGAGCTGTAATCGTTAATTTATTAAGCTTCAATAATGATTAGCTTAATTGATATGTTTCTAGAACAAAATATTTCAATTTATTCCATAAAAAATATAATAATTATGTCAAAGGAAATTAAATGGCTGGTATCTAAACATAAGCATAAGCGCCAAGACTGTAGCATCAGTTCGGTGCGTTAAGACCGCGCAATACTTTCTTCCGTCTTCATTCCTTACTTACTTTAATTTTTAAACCATTTTTTTCTATCGAATACAGAATTCTATTCTCCTAAGCAAGATGTAGTTTTATAAAACTGAACTCCAAATATAAACGCTACAAATCTGTATAAAGTACAACCATGTTTACTGTAAATATAGATTCTAAAACGGTATGGTATTTGCAAAAGTTAAAGTTATAACTCGCCGGTTATAACTTCATATATATTTATAAATCTGACAACTACGAAACGTAGGCTTTCTAATGATATATAATCTGTCAAAATCGGCCGAGAAATAAAAGTAAAATTAAAAAAAGACGTTAGTGGGTACATCAAAATGTATAACCTCGGCGCTTCGATGTACGCTAATTGATAGCTACTGGTCACGTGACAAAGTATCGACAAGGTTAAACGCGCGGGGTTAAAACATAAAATGTTTATTTCTCGTGTTTAACTCGCTATAAATCCATTAATAAAAACGGAAATATACTAAACGTTATTATTATTTTTTGAAAGAGGAATTAATAAGCAACAAGATAACGTATAAACCAATAAAATCGGGTTAAAGTGTTTGCATAAAATTGAATTTAGTACAGTGAGGGTCAAATACTCGATTCAACTCCTGTCAATATACGCTCTGTGACAAAATATAGGACAACAAAACTCTCAAAATTATTCAATCGTTGCAGCGCTTTATAATTTTCAGGTTTTTAATTTCATTAAAAGATGCAAATAATGGATATTTTAGAGCATTTTAAATGTTCAGTGTTACTGTTTCCTCACAAATATTATAACTACAACGAACACTTGGGATTTCTTTTTTTTTTATTTTGTCAATTTACCGAATCCTGAAAAGGCCTGTTTAATTTTTTTATTTTACAATTGCATCTTATTTAATTTGCAGCAAGACGCGCCTTTTTGGGGATTCATGCTACGTAAATTACGTAAATACATTTCAGCAACAAACGGTCCTCGAAGATTCCGTTTATTTCCTATGTTCTGATAAAAAGAGCGCGTAAAATAATGCTACATCCTACTAGTGTTCATGCCTAAATGCTTATCTAAATATCCCATTAACAAGGGAGATCAATCGTATAGTTCATTACACAGTCATGGTTAACCGTAAGCATGTTCAAATAAACACTTCAAAGCGCAGAGAACATAGAGATATTTTACTTTTAGTTAAACGTTTCGTAGCGCATTTTAGCAGATCTTTACATAACTCATGTACCTCCGAAGAAATTGCGAACGTTCCCATTTATTAAATTCTTGAGAAAGTTTAAAATATGCGGAACACATCTATAAACCAGTTTTATTGCATACAAATATATAACATACCTGCTCCTTCTTTAGTGAAAGAGTTCTGCTTGTTAGCAGCGCGGCAGACTTTGCAGAACATTCTCTTTGATTCTTCATTGTATTCAAGCCAGTCAAATTGCTTACACCAAACTGTCTGAAATGCACGCACTTTTGGTTCACTGGTAAGTTTTTTACATGGCGGAGTTTGAACATCCTGGGAATTATCCTCATGATTTTTCCGTTTATTAGAACTCACTGATAATCCAAAATCGAGCAGCGATCGTTGCGACATTTTGTCACTAAATGGAATCGAAATCGTTTTAAGACATTGGAACGTAATAAACAATCAAATAACGTCGACAATTTAACGAGCACCAATTAAATACTCTTACCATAATTATTAAACAAACTTGTCATCACCTTCCATATAGGGGCCTTCATTCCTGACACATGTTTAATACATTACCGTGTACCATTATGGCATTAAATATAGGGGCCTACATACCTGACACATGTTTAATACATTACCGTGTACCATTATGGCATTTAGGGGCCTACATGCTCAACACCTCTATTGTTTTAAGTGACGATAATAAAAAACACCAAGACAATTAGACTATTCGATTATACTTCTTACGATTCCCGTATCCCAAACAGCCGCTGTCAATCAAACCTGTGAAAAACATACTACTGTAATCGGCAAGGCCCGGATAAACCGGCTGATTGGATAGCAACACGCTTATCACTTGGGTAAGGTGGAGTTAGTAAAATCAATATTGACCACTCGCTGAGCGATGCTAGGCGTACAGTAGCTCGCAGGCGGAGTTAACGGAGTGCGAATAACCGACTTTATTGTTGAGATTGATACGTCTTGTGTATTAACAAACGATGTACGGCCGGATTATTGGACGTCCTTGGGACTTCCACGGTTTGTAAAACGGGCGTACGACTGCCGATTTTGGGCGTAATTTACGCCCGGACGTCCATTAACGGAAGCGCTGTCAAATTATCTGTTACATCTGTGAATTATCTGTTATATCTGTGAAGGTTTTGCTAATATTGAACATGTAATTCAGCTTTGAAATTGTAACAATTTGCAGTCAATAACTATACAAATCAACAAACACAAAGCAATATGATAGTATTTATTAATTATTAAAAAACTAAGTACTGGTATTATAAAAAGATCAGTTAACACAACAGTTCAGTTTAGATTCATGTACTTTTTTGACCGAAAAAGACAACGTATTTCTGGAAAAAAAACATTATAAATATTATGCATTAGATAAAAAAAAATGTGAAAACGATTATAAGCAAATATGAATATCTTACCTATCGAATAAAACTTGTGTTATATTTGTACCATATAACAACATTAACAAAACATGAACAAATTTTATATACAACTTTATAGGAACCCAACATTGCAGACCATGATCCTGCTATTAATAAAATAACTGAAAATGTCACTTTAACACAGTCACATCTTGAGTTTCTGACTGGTATACAATGTTGATTTTCATCATGCAAACAGTCATATTTATTACAGTTACCAACTTATTTGCCAGCGATGATTAATCCCAGTATATATTAATATTCATTCTTCGGAATGTCTGCTGCCCTTTTTGATATTTAAAGTTTGCTTTTGACTTTACGGCTCCATAGGTTTTGGCGAGCGACAGTTTCGCAATCCCGAGTTCTGATGCCACTTGCATCGCTCGGTGATGCTGTTCTTGTCCTTTATGCACGCGCTTTCCAGCTCGTAGCAGTCCGAGTGACGGTCGCCCCATAACCAGGCACAGCCAGTGTCGTCTTCTGGGTCTTCGACGATCTGAAAACGTGTAACGTGATATCTCAGTGTTGCAGACACAGACATGAATAGCAGGCTTTAGCAGAAAAATGATTTATCTGCTTAACGTTTTTTTTAGCCACGCCCTTGAAAAACGGAGCTTAATGCATGTGGGTAAAGTACTGTCTCGATTAGCCTCTGGACTGCATTCCATACAGTCCACACAAGCAAATCTGGGATGCATGTGGGTTAATTGTCATCAAAGATAACCCTGTGCAGTCCACACAGGCTAATCAGGGACAACTCCTTCATCATTTTTTTTTAGACGGAACATCCTTTAAACAAAAAAAATCCATAAAAGCAGAAATGTTCGTCCCTGATTAGCCTCTGCAGACTGCACAGGCTAATCGCGATGACCTTTTATGCACATGCATTTATCCCAGTTTTCCCAGAACGTGGCTAAATTATAGAAAAACTCAGTTTTAGGTACATTTATTGTGCATGCGATTATTTTTCAAGTGTTGAACTATGAACAAGTACCTGACAGTCACAGTTGGCAGAGTACGTTCCCTTCATGTACTTCTTCTGTGCCTTAGTTACCCACGGCCAGGGTACAACTGGGCTGCATATGTTGATCCACATCTCTCCATCTCGGAAATTCCCTGAAAAAGACCCATCAGTTCTAGCTTTGGCTTTGAACAGTTCAAACTCTTCTCTATCTATTGACCAGTAGATGGTTGTAAAATAAGGATCCATTGCTCAGTATTGCCTTCTGAACACAAAGTCAAGTGAAAGAATATGAGCCAAACTCTAGGCAAACTGGGTTTAATGCATGTGCGTAAAGTGTTTACTCAGATTAGCCTTTACAGTCTGCACATGCTAATCAGGGACGACACTTTCTGATTTCATTGATTTTTCGTTTAAAGAAGTCTCTTCAAAACAAAAATTCAGTCTAGGCGGAAAGTGTTGTCCCTGATAAGCCTGCGCTAACTGAACAGGCTAATCAGGGACAACACTTTACGCAAATGCATAAGGCCCCGTTGTCACAGAGTGAGGCTCGTATTTTTTATTCATTACAATATAGGACCAAAACAGCAACATAACAAATTTGTTACAATCTACACAGTTATCATACAGATGACAAACTGACTGTATACGAGACAATTTTCTACAAGTACCAATGTACTTATGATAAGCATTATGAAAAGGAAAGAATTTTTCTGATTTTCTTAATTCACTGTCTCAGTTGCTAATGTGCAAGTTTTCTTTACTTTCTTGACATTTACTTGATATTTACTTGTAGACCCATGAACAAAACCCAAAATCTCATAAATTGTTGTACCTTGAACTCAGGTGAGGCATTTAAGGCCATATCATGACCCTCTTTTTAATAGAAAAATAGCATACTGACTGAATTAATCATTAACTAAATTTGTTATCAATGCATTAAAATAATCATTCATCATTTATTGCTTGTCATGCACTTTGTTTCACTTTCTGTATAAAAACATGTGCTAGGAATTAACTCACGCTAGGAATAAACTCTCGCCAATAATGTTTATAACCTGGGTGCTTGCTTACCTGGGAAAAGGTAGCTGACTCTTTGATGAAGGTCCAGGACTCCACAAAGGGAATCGTGTGGTTGTGAGTAGACCACCACCTTTGTGCTGTTCTTGTTCAGAACCATTTCATCATCCTGTTAACAAATCATGAAAAACAATGTACATAAAATATTGTGTAGCAATGTATGTCAAATATTGTGTAACAATGTTTGTCAAATATGGTATAACAAGGTATTGAAATATTGAGTAACAATGTGTATGTCAAATGTTGTGAAACAATGTACGGGACTACGGGTATGTCAAATATTGGTAAAATATATATAATTAAATAGTACATTTTGGTTTCTGGAAAACACTTGTGTTATTTAAAAACTTAAAAAAAGTATGAATATGATTATAAAGCAATCACACAATAAAACATGTATAACACAAATTAACAGATTTATTTTAAGTTGTATGAAGTAGAAAAGAAAATGAGTTTTTTGGTTATGTTTTTAATTTGATTTTTGATTAGAGTGCCATACTCATCTGCCCAATGTTTGGGCCATGCTCACCTTCGTTTTGAAGATCTTTTTAACCCGGACAGTGTACTTAATGTGTATGGGCCTGCGGTGAAATGAGCCATTAGGGAGTGGCTGCTTCTTGTGAACTAACTTGCTGGAGAGGACTCGCCCCGCGAACACTGCAAATGTCGGATGATTTGTTTTACTTGAGATCAATATATTTACATAGAAAGTTTAAGCCTTTTATGAAACAAATTCTTATGTCAGTTTCCTAGTTTTTTCCTGATATGATTTATAATGGGTTGTATTTCTTATGTGACAGGTACTTCATGCCTAAGGGGGAGATCTTGGAAACACTTGTAGCATTGTAATTGAACTGGGACTGCTCGATTGCCCTCTAGGCTATTGTGATTGATATCAGAAGCTAGACAATGTGGATGGACTGCAGTGTAATTGAATCTGGTTGTTTATGCCCCAAGAGGAGGGTATATAGTAGTTGCCCGGTCTGTCTGTGGGTGCGTGTGTGTGTTTGTGTGTGTGTGTCGTCCATCAAGATCTTGTGTCCACTTTAACTTTGACACCCCAGGAAGGATTTTAACATAACTTTGGGCTTCCTAATAATTACACAGATTCAAGGACTCTCATGCTTAGAGGTCAATGGTCAAGGCCTAATTTCAAGGTCAATGGTCCTGAATTTTAGTTCGGCTCTGAAACTTTGTTATCAAGATCAAGGTCACAAATAATGGTCAAAAGGTTTTTACATTAATTGTATACCATTCTGTGACGTAATGACTTAATGCCTAAGAGGAATTAATCGCTTTTGAACGCACAATTATGTGTGAAAAGAGCGCTATACAAATATGGTATAATAATAATAATAATAATAATAATAATAATTTAATATTATTTTTAATTATTTTTCACATAACGACAATGGGATGTGTCATATACAATACAATTCTTATGCTCCTAGTTTAAAGGTAAAGGTCAGTTTATAAGATAAAAGTCATGAATTTTTATTTATTGCAGGTAAATAAACAATTATGATGTAAAAAGATACTTACCAAATTGAGACCCACAAAACACCTTCTGGGGATGGGGCTTTACACAGGAGCATGCCAGGACGTAGCTTACCCCACCCACTAGTAGAAGAATGCTTAGCAACCCCATAGCTGAATTGATACAAGGGCTGTTTTATGGTTTATGTTGCTTGTCAAACTTGTGGTTTCCTTCCTTTAAGTTTTGTCTGGATTCTGAAAACAAATAATTCATTGTTAAAACATGGCAAATCATATGTTACTCATGCACACTGAATTGTGGTCCAACAACTTAATTCCCAATCAAAATGAATTACCTAGTGCTTATGGCCTGACATGTTTGGGACTGTACTGTCCTCTTAGATGGCAGAGTTGATTTCCCTTAGATATATTGTCAGATGGTCCCAGTGCAATGATTTTTAGTATGAAGGGCACTAGAACCAGCTCTATAGATGAAAGGTCAAGGTCACTATATTTTAAAGTAGAAAAAATGGACTTTTGTCTGTCCTGATTTGAAAATTGGTCATGAATAACTTTATTACAAAATCGCTTGACAAGATTTGATGGTTTTTCATAGTTTTGGTCAATTTGTTTTACATATGATTGACGGAACAGCTTTAATGAAAGACGTAATATATCCTATATAATTTAAAAAGTAAACATTGACAATTAGTTTATCTTGTTTATAAATATCATTAATATGTAAACATTGAGTATGAGTTTATCTTGTTTATAAATATGTAAATATTGAGTATGCGTTTATCTTGTTAATAAATCTTATTGTTTACAAAACCTATCCTAAGTCAACTAAGCAGCACAGTCATTTGAGGTTACTAACATAGTTTTTGGAATGTTATTTGACAAACTTAAAAAGAAACACAGGTCATGTAGCACAAAGAGTAACATTATGCAAGCGGTAATATGAAATGTCATGTGGTTTAACATATGTTTGTTTTAAATACCATCAAGTACTAATAGACAAGTTTTTTTGTATGGAAAATGTGTGTTTAAATGCTAACTTGAAATGGTTCAGAGCCTGAGACCATTGTGTGTTATATGGAAATGTAAGGCACATACATCAGTATAACAACACTTGTTCAGATGTATAACATCCATATGCTCCGCTGACACTTTATTGAATTACAGTCAGACCAGATGGTGGAAAACATTGAAATGTAGTGCATATGTTTTATAATATTACTGTATGTTCTTTTACTCCAAATAGCATACACTGAACACTGATCCATGACATACAGCATGGTGAGTTACCTGAGTTAGTTATGGAAGTGGCAGTAAAGATATTCATCAGTGGAGGAGTTTGTGTATTGGCTTAAGATTGAGAAAAATAAATAAGCAACACTCTGGGAAAACGGGGCTTAATG
The DNA here is from genome assembly GCA_007657795.1 of Dreissena rostriformis. Lineage (NCBI taxonomy): Eukaryota > Metazoa > Mollusca > Bivalvia > Myida > Dreissenidae > Dreissena > Dreissena rostriformis. The sequence goes on along the minus strand of VMBQ01004441.1, from coordinate 70,472 downwards.
CATGTGCATATACATGTTCTAGTGTCGTCCCAGATTAGCCTGTGCAGTCTGCATAGGCTAATCAGGGACAATCATTTCGCCTCATCTGGATTTGTGCTAAGAAGAGACTTTCTTTAAAAAAAAAATACCCTAAAAGCGGAATGTGCAGACTGCACAGGCTAATCTGAGAGGACACTTAACGCACTTTCATTAAGCCATGTTTTTCCAAAGCAAGGCTCAAATGCTGAAATTAATATAGTATATACTCACTTTAACTGCTGATGATGGTATAAATTGTTCCTGGTGATTTAGCATAATTATTCACTGATGCAAGCAATACTATTTCTATTATACCTGCCTGCCAATTATACCTAATGCATGTGGGCAGCAAGTTAATTATATAACCTTAACCTAGAGGCCTACCTTCCAACACTGAATCTTCTAACACTCACATGTATTCCAGAAACGTCTGTGTAGAAACAATATTGTATCCAATGACTGTTATAATGCTAACTTTGCATGAACAGCAAAACAAACCAGTCTATAATCCTGCCTGCTGCATTCACACTGTTTGTTTTATATCCTCCTCCCACCCACTCAATCTAGCAGCATCTGAAGACTAATTATCAAGGAATTTTGCTCTTACCAACTCCCTGTACACCCCGACACCTGAATGAATGAAGGTACTGTTAGTGGGGAGGTGGGCTGGATAGAATCTACTCAGTGTTTACTATCTGTGATGTACTCTTCATCAGCTATCTGTTAATCTTAACCCCCAATCGGTGATATTCTTTATCTGTTAGCTGTTAATCTCTCCCGATCCATTATATTCTCTATCTGTTTACAGTTAATCTTATGTAAACAATAATATGAATAATGATACAATCTGGTAGGAGGGGTTGGGATTTTCTAAATATTTACCTTGTCTTGATGCATAAATATTGTTGGTATTTACTGTTGGTTTGCTACTACTATTACAACTGGACTTCGTTGAATCTCCTGTGCAATTAATGCAATTACCAATCTAGAGGCCTCTTTTTTCAATTACTCTTGATGAAACTTGGTCAGAATGTTTAACTAGACAATATCTAGACCAAGTTCAAATCTGGGTCATGTGCATCAAAAAACCAAGTTACCGGGTCAGATTTACGAGGAAAAAAACTTGTTACCAGTCTAGAGGCCATCATTTTTTTTATTCATGACTCAATCCTGATGAAATTACTTCAGAATGTTTATTTAGACAATATCTAGGTTAAGTGTGAATCTAGGTCATGTGCATGCAAAAAAATAGGTCACCAGGTCAAGTCTTAGAAAAACCTTCTAACCACTCTAGAAGCCACATTCATGACTTAATCTTAATGAAACTTGGATAGAATGTTTATCGTTACTAAATTTAGGCTTCTTTTGAATCTGCATCACATGCATAAAAAAACTAGGTCACCAGATAAATGTTATATATAAACCCTGTTATCACTCTAGAGACCATATTTATCTTGACATTGTCTAGGCCGAGAATCTAGGTCATGTGCGTTCAAAAACTTGCTACCACTCTGCAGGGCGACATTTTTTATTCAGTCTTTATGAAACTTGTCAAGTATGTTTTTTTATGCCCCCGGTAGGGTGGCATATAGTGATCGCACTGTCCGTCTGTCCGTCTGTCTGAAATTCTGTCACACTTTGCGCTTAGGTTTCGAAAAATGCTCATAACTTCTATGTCCCTTGAGATATAACCTTCATATTTGGTATGCATGTGTATATGCACAAGGCCTTTCCATACGCACACAAATTTTGACCCCTGTAACCTTGACCTTGAAGTAAGGGTCTGCGTTTAGGTTTCAAAATCTGCGTTTAGGTTTCGAAAAATGCTCATAACTTCTATGTCCCTTGAGATATAACCTTCATATTTGGTATGCATGTGTATATGAACAAGGCCTTTCCATAAGCACACAAATTGTGACCGTCTGTCTGTCCGTCCGTCTGAAAACTTTAACGTTGGTCATAACTTTTGCAATATTGAAGATAGCAACTTGATATTTGGCATGCATGTGTATCTTATGAAGCTGCACATTTTGAGTGGTGAAAGGTCAAGGTCATCCTTCAAGGTCAAAAAAATAAAATTGCATGTGCATCTAATGGAGCTGCACATTTTGAGTGGTGAAAGGTCAAGGGCATCCTTCAAGGTCAAAGGCCTTTTTTCTTTTTTTTCAAAGCGGCGCAGTAGGGGGCATTGTGTTTCTGACAAACACATCTCTTGTTTTACAATATGAAGGCCATGTTTTGAATCTGGGTCAAGTTTGGTCAACTAGATCACCTGGTCAAGTCTTAAACAATTGGTTTCCGTGAACTCAGGTGAGCGCTTAATATTGAACGTTATATTTCAATGAAAACATCAACTTTGAACACATCGTTTGTTGACATTGAGAGATTACACACTACCAAGTCACTAGTCTATGATGGGAATGCAACATAATCTTGGATTCTTAAGCATTTTGTTTTTGTATTTAACAGTTGTTTTGGGGGGTGTTTGTTTTTCTTCAAAGATAATTCACCCTCAGAATGGGTTACGTGAAGAATGTTTCATTCATCTTTTTATTCCAACCAACAAAAAAGATTGTGTGAGCGTGTTTTAATCTGAAAGAGAATAACAGATGCAAAGTTATCTATAGTTGTTTTTATTTGTGAAGATTATTTCTTGGCTCTCTGTACTTCAGAACATTCCTTTGGTAATTATTCCTGAAAATGTATGAAAATGAATCATTTAGATAGTTAAAGCAAAGATATAACTTTGTAAATACTGTGAGTAACTTTGAATGAAATATTGTAGTTTAATTGATATGAGCCTTGCTATGTGAAAAGGGGGTTTAATGCATATGCGTAAAGTGTTGTCCCAGATTAGCCTGTGCAGTCCGCACAGGCTAATCAGGGACGACACTTTCCGCCTAAACTTGACTTTTGCTAAGAAGAAACTTTCTTTAAACCAAAAATACAGTAACAGCTGAAAGTGTTGTCCCTGATTAGCCTGTACGGACTGCACAGGCTAATCTGGGACCACACTTTATGCACATGCATTAAACTACCTTTTCACACAGCGAGGCTCATGTTTTTTAGAAAGGCTATCAATATTTTATGAAATAGCTCACTGAAAGTACATGACCAGATATTTTCTAGATCAATAGTTTAACCTACGCCAGCTGAAGGGGTTAATAACCTTTGATTGAATACTGTTTTTGTCATTAGAACCATGTTCAATAAGTATAACAAGAAATAGCTTTAAAAAAGATATACCGCGTTGATTGTGGTTTGTGTTGGCAAAAGATAAAGAGTTATATCAGTGGGATCAAAGATGGCAAATACCTTTTTCTGTGCAGTTCTTAGCTGCATCACACACAAATCAATTATGGGTTGTTGCGCCAGATTTTGTGACTTATTCACATTATTATATATTATTGATCATTTTTATTCAAATTTCATTGGACGCTTTCAGAGGTCAGCTAAGGTGACAAGCTGGGTTAAACAGCTACGCCAAAAAAGGCTAATTGCAAAATTATTTCATTACACTTGTATCTGATGGGAGAGTTTGTGTTGGCGTCAAACCATTTTATATGATAAATGCTTAAAAATGGTTTCTGTTTTCTTTTCCTTGTGTTTGCATAGGCAAAACTTTTTATTGATTCACTTTTCGTTATTTTGAGAAAATTATTGTTGTGGTCATTTCTTTTAAAATGACAGTTCATTTTTTGTTTAAGTTTAATATAATTTAAACACCTATTTTACTTGTTTTATCATAAATTAAACTGTGTACTCATTGCATACTACAGCATCTGCTGTTTTTGAGGTTTGAGCAGTGTCATGCGAAAATGGTTCTAATGCCATATGCGGCCAGAGTAGAATAGCCTGTGTAATCGCTCAGTCTGGTCAGGAGATAGCCTGTACGCTTTAAAGTCATGCCACCCTAGCTGCATATGGCTTAGGACCCATTTTCCCATGACATGACTAATATGTTGCAGGAGTTACAGTTGTGTGTATGTCTTTTGCAGCTCATTACCCCAAAGTTTCCAGTAGTTGTCAAGATTGGACATGCACATGCTGGCAATGGAAAGGTAAGAGACAAATAATGTATAAAATATATATATGAGCAGCGCTGTGTGTTAAGTGTCATCCCAGATTAACCTCTTCGACATTTTTTGGGTAGACTTGATTTTCTTTTTGCACATGAATTTAGCCCGATTTTCCCGGTTCATATTATAATAAAATTAGCCTTGAAACTCAAATTTCCAAATTCTTAAGAAATATATGTATAAATGCATAATAATTAATGATAATGCTGCAGGATCTTTCATAATGGCTTCACAATCAAATCCTATCTTGCCATGTTATGCATTTGAAACTTTAAAATTCAATGAGATATAATTATAGATGTATAAATTCCTCACAACTGTTATGTATATAAACAGACTTTTGTCCATGTTTCATTTTAAAAGCCCCCCCCCCCTCAAAATGATCTTGTGAAGACACTGATGGACTTGAAGCAACAAAACACACACACACAATTGAGCCTCGCTCAGGCTTATCAGGGACGAAACTTTCCGTTTGTATTGAATTTTTTTATGTAAAGGAAGACTCTTCTTGACAAAAATCCAGTTTAAGCGGAAAGTGATGTCTCTTATTAGCCTGTGTAGACTGCATGGGCTAATCCAGGACAACCCTTTACGCACATGCACCCCCCATAAAAACCCCTTTTCTTAGAGCGTGACTTATTTGTTCATTTAGATACTCAGTGTGTAGATTTTGGTTCCGAAAGAAGTTCTTTTATGTCAAAATTGGACTTGTGATGTTGTTATTCAATGTTCCATTGGTTTGTAGCTGGTATTTTGGCATTGTCCCTTTTGATAGTCCCCAGTGGGCTCAGGCATTAACCAAGAATGTAAATGGCTCTGACACCATACCTTATCCACTGTCTGGGGCATATAAACAAGCAAATAGCCCAGCCAGAATCCTCTGTGCAGCTTTAACCAAAGGCCTGAAATAGAGCCTTTACTGTCAGTATCAATCATGCCTTTAAGTCAAATAAGAAAATGTCAAATTGAGAGAAGCTCTCTTTGACTGGGACCAAACTGCAATATTGTCACAATGGGATAATAAGCTTAAGTTATGTTCTACCACATTTGCTTTATAACTTAACCATTTTTGCTGCCAGACTGACACTCTAACATGTCTCTATGCCTGTCATTTTGTGCAGACTCTTTGACAGTGATGCTGTTTAATGTTTATTTAACTTTATATATTACCCAGATGAATTCTACTGTCTGCATGCGGCTGTACATAATTGTTTTCGCAATAAGTTAATTTAAAATACTGTCTCAGTGGTACAACAGTAGAGCGCTGTCACACAATAATTGCTGCACAAATGTCTGTTACAAAAAAAAACACACATTGTGCAAGTGTTAAATAGAAGATGCACATTTTTCCTAAACAATTTTTTTTGCTGCAAAATGCTAATCCTATCATTGATTAGGCACGCGTTGGCCAGACATTGCTGGTAGACTGGATTTACATGACACCCAGCTAGCTGATTAAAAGGGTTTGTTCCAGTTGATAAATGCAATTCATCACAGTCTATAGAACCTCTGGTATACAGTCCAACCCCTACTCCTTTGTTTGTATTTTTTTTTTTATTTCATCAAATGAAATTTAAGAACACTAAAGCATCTGGAATTACAAACAAAATATTCCCTTGTTAGAATTGTTTAAAGAATGCTCTTCAGACATTGTGATACAGTGTAAACCAATGTGAATAATCAAGAATGTTTGTAAAGCAGCAACTTGCTTGCAATAATATAACTTACATCATGTCCAAATATTCGAAGACAAATAAGCTGTGTCATGCAAAAATGGCTCTTATGCCATATGCATCCAGCTTTAGCTCAAAAACCGGCATGCGCAGTGTGGTCAGGAGCTACCCTTTCCACTTTAAAATCACAAAAGGTTTCATGGTCTCATTAGCTGACAGGGTAGCACCTGATTATACAGTGTGGATGCGCAGGCTGGTCTGGAGCTACGCTGGCTCAAGGTATATGACCTCGAAACAACAGGCGTCTTGTAATAGGTCATGTTGCTAATGATCTTAGACAATACAGTCCAACCCCTACTCCCGGTCACCCCTCATCCGCGGTCACCCTGTGTAGGCGGTCGGTCTGTGCCGCGACCGTCAATAAACACTATATAATGCACCCCTCATTACCAGTCACCCTGTTGGGGTGCATTATATAGTGTTTATTGACAGTCGCGGCACAGACCGACCGCCTACAAGGGGTGACCATGGATGAGGGGTGCAACTGCAAAGAAACCCGAGTTTCAGCCCGGAGATAGTGAAATGTAATTTGGATTAGTAGAAATTCAGTAATTTATATAGTCGGGTCAATCAATTGTTTTATCAAGTAGTAAGACTGCATAATGATTCTAGCTACTGTAAAATTAAACTTACTGTGATAAACCAACTTCATTTCTATGTACATTGTATTTCAAATTTAAATGCAACAATGTTTATCATGAGCACTGTCCAAATTTTAATGCAACAACGTTAATCTTGAACGCTGTTCAAATTTTAATGCAACAACATTAATCATGACCGCTGTTTGTTGCCATGGTGACAGGTGAAGATTGAGACGCACCACCAGTTCCAGGACATCGCGAGTGTGGTAGCGCTCTCCAAATCCTACGCAGCCACGGAGCAGTATATCGAGAGCAAGTACGACATCCACATCCAGAAAATAGGCACACACTACAAAGCATTCCTGTAAGTGGTAGTGATTTAATTATTTCATGTTTGAAACCCAATAAATCAACCACCACCTCTCCCCCTTAAATGGCAATTTAAACTAGCTCCATATTTTATGTTTCTGTAATATGTACAGAGTTATGTACTTGTTGTGAATCTTTTATTTGTTTGAAGAAGTTATTTTATCAGTTTTTTTTCCCATTTAAATACATTTTTGCACAATGTGTTATTGTACAGACTTTATGATTTGTTTTTACCAGCTATTTCATACAAGTCATATTTCCATGACATTCCATTTCAAGTGTGGCGTGTGAAACTATTATTGTCTGTTTTGCATTTCTGTATAAGAAACAAATGTTTCACATGCAATCCTTTATTTATTTTATTTCCCATTCAGTTGACATTCCCTTGATTTTGTCATTTTGTTGTCTTATAGATATTGTCTAAGTGTTGTAAACAGTGGCACCAGGGGCAAAATGGAACAATCTGTTAGATAAAAGGTATGGAACTTCCCTTTTAGATGTAACCCAACTGTTTTTGGTACAGTCAAAACTTGATACCGCAGTCAACCACCATCACAGGATAAACTGCTTCGCTTGTTTTATCACATTTTTTGCAGTACTGCATCTTGTGGAAAAAGGTTTAAAGGGGTATATTGTCTGTATTTCCCAGAAATATAAACCCATATTAAAACAATGCATAACCCCTCTTTTCTCACATTTTTAAGTGTGAGCGTAAGCTCACGCTTAAGTAGAGAGGCAGTTTTGAAATCAGAATGCCTTAACTACGCTAGCTAGTTACTCACATTTTTTGCAGTACTGCATCTTGTGGAAAAAGGTTTAAAGGGGTATATTGTCTGTATTTCCCAGAAATATAAACCCATATTAAAACAATGCATAACCCCTCTTTTCTCACATTTTTAAGTGTGAGCGTAAGCTCACGCTTAAGTAGAGAGGCAGTTTTGAAATCAGAATGCCTTAACTACGCTAGGGACGACAACTGCAGCTAGTAAAGATAACCACTGCCTGTTTACACTGTAGCAGACAGCATGTATAAGGTTTAAGAGCTTGTTCAACGAAATTGGCCAGTCTAGTGTTTATAATAGCTTGTGCGACAATATTTGCCAGTTTATCATTGAAATCTCTACATATTGGCTGCTTTCAGGGAAAACGGGGCTTAATGCTGCATGAAAGTTTGTCATGTTGAAAACATTGTTGCTCAATTATTTAAAGAAAATAAATACAGTATTAGATACACATACCGTAAATTCGCGAATATAATACGCACTTTTTTACCTGCAAAATTTTTCTTCAAGTAGGGGGTGCGTATAATATACGAATTTAGATCAGAACAAAAATTTTCCTGTGAAAATGTTCAACTTAATCGTTGTAATTCGCTGCGCGTAAGCCATTTTGAATTACACAATTACATCAAAGGGGGGCAACTGTGCTTACGGTAATTGTCACGGCTACACCGTATAGTACCGTACATGCTAAATAAACCAACCATCGATATTATATATATATAATAATAATACTTATTATTTTATAATTATAATTATCATCTTTCTGAATATTGTCAAATGGAATTAAATGTTATAAAAAACAGCGTCTCTGTTTCTTTCTTTTGCTGACTGCTTGATCCGGGTGTCAGCAGGTGGCCCGTGTGTTATCGGTAAAGGTGCTGAGAAGGGCCATCGCTTGTCAACGGTAATATAAACAATAGACAGATATTTATTATGCAACTGTCATGACAACGGCCCGATAACACATCGCGATCAATATACCGGGGTAGCACTGTGAAACAGATGTGTGATAACGCCAAATTGGTTTGCTATTTTCACAACACAAAAATATATTTTCCCCATTTTGTTGCTAACCCGACGCTTACGCTAGCAAATCTATTTCTCATGTATTTTCCTGTCAAGTCTTTGTCTAAAAGCGCGCGAAAATTAGCGTGGGTGTAAACACTGTCGAACGTAATGTGTACTGGGAATGCAATAGCTTGCCGATATGGTCAATAATTACCGGTATTGCTCTAAATGTCGTTATTGTTTAAAATAATACGTTCAAATAAACTTAATGGAGAAAATATATAAAGACATTTAACATGTGGGAGAACAAATGACAGCGAATACTTAAAACAGGAATCTTCAATCTTAAATTTTATTTCATGGATTAACAAGTGTGAACACATTTTTTTCGGAAATGACAGTGTCATGGCCGATTTCGGACACTGAATTTTTTAGTGCGTATTTTACTCGGATTTTGAATTTTTACCGAAAAATTTGGACCAAAGTTGGGGGTGCGTATTAAACACGAGGGCGTATTATATTCGCGAATTTACGGTAACACAACATGTACATGATTGTAGGCTTGTTATTTTTCAGCAAGGAAACAAAATTCTAAAGATGGTTGCCAGTGCAGCAACCAATTGTGGAAAAAAAGACATATTGTTGTTATTTTGTCTAAGTTATCCCTATAACATAAATATGAGGATAGACAGTGCACACACATCTCTACCTGTGCTTTAAGACACACTCTTTATAAATTTGAATGTGTTGTGTTCATTTCAAACTTGCGATATAAAAAGCTATAACATAATTTTGAAAACTAAAGCGCGTCTCAGATTATGCAATAGCGAACACTTCAGTGCCTTCAGCCCTTTGATTTTATCCAGTAACATGAGTGCGACTACTACAATATTTTCCTGTACTTGTGAAAAGTGTCATTGGGTTAATTTGCATGCATACTCTTTTTAGAGGGGGTAGCATGGGAGAATTTAAATTTGCCCGTTTCTGTCATTCCGTCTGTCTGTCTTTGCGTTGTATTCTTGCAGCGCGCATATCTAAAATTGTATTGCTGCTAGAGTGATGAAACTTTATAAACATATTAGCAGAACACATATGCCTGGAATCAATAATAAATATGGCATTGTATTAACAAATAAGCACCAATAATTGAGCATTTTTTTCAGCATTTTAAGTCCTGTTCTTACAAATAAGCTTATTTTTAAAGCATAACAGTCTAAGCAAAATATTGCCATGCTGCATTTAGCAAAGCAAATTGACAAGGTTTCAACTTACACACAACCCAATTCTCCATTTTCTTGTATTTCAGCTTATTTTCCCCCAAACACCGGAAGCAATACTTGTACTTGGCGTAAAGAACTGAAACGAGCTCTAATCCAATAATTGTTATTGATCAAACTGGGGAGTCTAAGCAATAAATGTGTCGTGTTCTGAGAAAACTGGGCATAATGCTTGTGCGTAAATTGTCATCCCAGATTAGCCTGTGCAGTCCGCACAGGCTAATCAGGGACGACAATTTCCGCTTTTATGGAATTTTTCGTTTTATTGATGTCTCTTCTTAGCAAAAATCCAATTTAGGCGAAAAGAGTCGTCCCTGATTAGCCTGTGCGGACTGCACAGGCTAATCTGGGATGACACTTTACGCACATGCATTATGCCCAGTTTTCTCAGAACACGACACAAATGTGAACTTGTAAGCTGTCGAAACTGCCAGTCATAAAAAGTAGAGGTCCTATAGGCACTGTACATTTTCTTTCTATTGAAGCGTATATACTTCAAATTCTCTCCAACTGATATTTAGAGGTAGGCGTATTGATTGCAAATCTTATGTCATTGCAGTGAACGGATATGTTGCCTGTAAAATAAGGGTTGATCCCCTCTCAAAAGCGTGACTAGAAATGCAAACTTTCACTATAATTATTGCGTCGCTAGATACTTATTTGAGACGTTTTACATCCAAGATTCAGGATAATTGCAATATTCTATGTTTGCCTGGATATAAAAATCATATAAATTAGGAAAGGTTTAATGGGCTTAAAACGAGAAAGCATGTGAACCACAAGAGCGTGCTGCAAAATTACATTTTAATGCTGCATTGGCTCTTGAAGCTTTAAATTGGTTTTGGTTGTTTTGCAAAATATCTTTTCAGTAGTCTGAGTGACATTTCAGGACCCTTAGTAAATGTTTTTTCCGCATGATATTAGCCTTGTTCTGGGAAAACTGGGCTTACTGCATGTTTGTCTAGTATCCTCCAAGATTACAGCGGGCTAATTAAAATCTAGTTTAACCCTTTGCATGCTGGGAAATTTGTCGTCTGCTAAAATGTTGTCTGCTAAATTTCTAAAATTAGCATTTTCTTCGATTTTTTTTCCAAAAATACTATCAGAATAGCAAACAGTTTGGATCCTGATGAGACGCCACGTTCTGTGGCGTCTCATCTGGATCCAAACTGTTTGCAAAGGCCTTCAAAATCCGGTTCCAGCGCTTAAAGGGTGAAGCGGAAAGTGTCGTCCCAGAATAGCCTGTGTGGACTGCACAGGCTAATCTGGGACAACACTCAACACACATGCATGAAGCCCCATTTTCAAAGAACGTGACTGAATTATTGGGTCTGGAGGGCACTCAATATTTTCTGCTAACATTTCATTCTTTACATTTATATGAATTTTGTATACATTTATATAAATAAGAGGAAGGTGTTTTCACATTGGAAATGTTAGAAATAAAAAGATTCTTTTCATGTTCTTAAAACCGTTGAAAAGTCAGGGAAACATATTTTTATAGCCCTTTTTGACCCCTGATAAAAAGTGTTGCAATCAAACTATTTCTTTGTGAGTACTTTAAGTTTTATGTACTGCTACTACTTTGAGCTTAACCCTTTGAGTGCTGGAACCGGATTTTGAAGGCCTTTGCAAACAGTTTGGATCCAGATGAGACGCCACAGAACGTGGCGTCTCATCAGGATCCAAACTGTTTGCTATTCTGATAGTATTCTGTGAAAAAAATCAAAGAAAATGCTAATTTTAGAAATTTAGCAGACAACATTTTAGCAGACGACAAATTTCCCAGCATGCAAAGGGTTAATGTACAAACATGTCACATAGCCCAGAGTTGGAATATTGCAACTAAACTTGAAACTTTTGTTTCAGTACCATACCCTGATTTATATAGTGTTGTCATCAGATACAACACTCTTATCCCCAACCCTTCTTGCGTTTGTTGACATTTTAAACATAAAGTTATCAATGATGCATGGCTAATTGTGTATTAATTTCATGCAAATCTACAGTTGACACAATATTCTGTTTCATTGGTAAGTGCTTGTTGTTATTCTCGTTGAATTATACCATTCTGATTTTCTCTTCAGCCGGAAGTCTATTTCTGGCAACTGGAAGGCAAACACAGGATCGGCCATGTTAGAGCAAGTTCAAATGAATGACAGGTATGTACACCGCTATGAATAATTGAACATCATGCTATAAATCCGTAAATAATTGGCGAATAATACACATAAGGTAGTAAAAAAAAATTTATTACATAAGATGAAAACAAATTAGTGTTTGTGTTTATTGTATGGGATTTGATTGATATCCTGGAAAAAGTGCAATTGTTTGCATTTAATTTAATTGGTATCAGTATGCAATAATATGACTCAGTATGCATATAAATTGGTTCTTTCATCCCTAATATTTGCATAACCTATTATCCATCTGTAAACAAAATTGCTTCATAAGTGTCAATACACATTATTCACCATGTTGACAGTGTTTTTCCTGTTGATGAATTGGAGAATCGCCTGTGGACTTACAGCCTCTCTCACACAGTCCAATATCTGACTTGAGCTATTTACATTATACCAGAGTAATTTGTTGTCTGTATATATTAAAGTGCCATATTGCTATTTTTGTCACAATTGAGAATACAAATAAATGCAATGGTCTTCAGTAGCTCTATAATATGGTGTCATCTTATTATAGATTATGCGATAATAGCAAAATAAGATACGCAAATAGGTCAACTGTTTTCCCAGAGACAGACTAACATGTTTTCTTGCTCTTCTAATCCTACGTTTTTATGTCTTTAAATGCCTTGATTGATATCTTAACCCATTTATGCCTAGTGGACTCTCCCATCCTTCTAAATTGGATCAATTTATTTCCAAAATTAGGGATGTCTAGTATATTTATTTCTTTATTGAGAATATTTCTTACAGAAATTCCTTTAAGCAAACAGCGCAGACCCTGATGAGACGCCGCATCATGCGGCGTCTCATCTGGGTCTACGCTGTTTGCCAAGGCCTTTTTTCTAGATGCTAGGTATGAATGGGTTAAGCAGAACAAGTAAATCATTTGATGGAAAAATAAGGGAGATGGATATCCTAGCAAATGTTTTGGAAATATATTGATGAACTGATATAATTTGCCCGGGATGCTTTTGAAAAAAACACCAATTGTTTTCTTGTGTTTGTAATCAATACAAACGTCTTTGATTATTGTTTTTTTGCAGCTTCTATAAATCACTAGCAACCCTTGATATTGACATATTCATTGTTGCACAGTATGCTGTGTCTTAAAATAGAGCATGCGTCTCCATTCTAAAGCCAAATCATCAATTTATACCAGTAGGAAACGTTATTTGAGCCGTATCGTAGGAAAATGGATATAATGCTGTATGCAGCCAGTGTAGCTCCAGACCAGCCTGTGCATTCACATTTATATATCCCTTTGCATGCTGGGAAATTTGTTGTCTGCTAAAATGTCGTCTGCTGAATTTCTAAAATTAGCATTTTCTTCATTTTTTTTTCAAAGAGTACTATCAGAATAGCAAACAGTTTGGATCCTGATGAGACGCCACGTTCTGTGGCGTCTCATCTGGATCCAAACTGTTTGCAAAGGCCTTTAAAATCCGGTTCCAGCACTGAAAGAGATATTCATGTAAGGTTCGCGGACATTATGATTCCTCATCAGAGCATACAGATGCAGAGGCATATCTCAAGCTGCACTGTTCGAACATGTCCTAATGCCCGTTTTCATACTACGTGGCTCATTCAACTATAGCACTGTCTTGATACCTGTTGACATTTCTGTAAAATAAATGAACAAAAATATCACTACACCAACCAATTAACAATGCATACAGAATTTTCAATTATTAGTGCTGAAAAGTAAAATTAAGTTTTCATTTAATCTGCAAAAATAAGTGTTAGATCATTTGAGAATCCAAATTATATTGTATTAAAATTGTCGGCCAACAACCTTTTGTTTGTCTGACCATAATTCAACCATAATGGTGTATGCAGACACCTTATTGTTGTTTATTGGTTGATTGAAAACAGTGTATCAAAAAATATTTCTCCAGCGTAAAGTTTATCTGAGGACAGGGACTGAAACAGTGTTTGCAACTGAAATTCCTAAAAATTTTGAAATGTGTCATCAGAAGCTTCTTTTCATTGATCTTATTTCTCCTATAATAATTTTACAAAATTAATATTGAATTATATAAAACCGATTGAACTGAAAAATAATTGGCCTTTAAATACAAAAATTGGTTTGAGTTTCCATTAAAAAGCATTAGTTTTACCTAATCTGGAATCCGCACCATGGAAACAGTAAAACAGCATGTTAAATCTTTCATTGGCATTAAAAGGATTAGAAAGGATGTGGAGCATTTAATTGGAAATGATTGATTTATCCATTCTTGCACCTCAGAGATAAAGCATTCAAAGCTTTTCATGATGATGGTTTCCTATCAGACACATTTGAATGATTGGATATTGTCTGTTGCAAATTTTCTCAGAAAATAGCCTCGAATATTAATATCCAACGATGTTTGAGTTAGGTAAACTGGAGTCTCCATGTGGATTGGTTGGTCTGTTGGTTGGATAATTGGTCTTTCCTTTAACTCTTCTTCAATTTTTATTAGATTTTGACTTCCTCCTGAGTACTAGGCATACTTAGTTTGATGACATTGCGTCTAATTCTTCTCTGGGAACAAATTTCTTGTTAAAAACCTCTCTGACTTTGACCTTGTGACCTGAAAATTAAAAGCAATCTAAGTAGCGAGCATAGTGATTCAGAATTGTTGGTCATTAAGGTCTGATATTTTCTATGCCAAAAGAATAGCATACACTGTAAGTTACACAGTATATTCATCCATAAAGCTTTTATATGTTTCTATTTCTTCTTTAGATCTTTAGATGTTATAAAGGTCACTGATTTCCTTTTCATATGTTATTTCCTTGGTAAGGCTCTGTTTGAATGCCTCAGGTCCTAATGAATGTAATTATGATGACAAGCCAAATACATGTACAGTTTCTCCAGAAGTCGTCTTCCTAATGATCAAATGGATGTTAATTTCAGAAGACCATGTTTCCAGGAAAGCTTTTGGCCAGCGCACAAAATTGTAGATGTTTCCTTAGGCATATATAATCTGTGATCTTAATGGATGGCAAAACATACATGTTTGAGAGTGAAGGAAATCTTTTGTAGCAACTATGGTCAAGTATTTGTGACACTGATGCCCAGGTTTGAGTGTGAAATTGATCTATCTCCTTAAAACACTGTATTATGTGAATTTTGGAATAAGACATCAAACTTGAAAAAATGACATCATGTTGGTGATTTTCCAAAAAAAACAAACATTTCTTTCATGTTCTGCGTGTATTTTTTTAATGTTCTTACTTAACTCTAAGTTTATTAAGCATTTTGCACGAATTTTTTATTAGCCGGATTTTTTTCGAAAAAATCTCGGCTTATAGATTGATGTTGTCGGGCGGGCGGGGGGGCGGGCGGGCGGGCGGGGTGGCGGCGTGCTCGAAAATGTTAAAGTTCTTATTTCATGGTATAACTTTGGTATGCTTGGACCTAGAGTCTTCAAACTTGACATGAAGGTTGGCCAGGATTAACAGATGACCACTGGTCATTTCAAGGTCATTCATTTGAAGGTGAAGGTCACTGTGACCTTCAATATAAAAAATGTTAAAGTTGTTATAACTTTGGTATGCTTGGACCTAGAGTCTTGAAACTTGACATGAAGGTTGGCCATAACTAGTTAGTAACCACTGGTCATTTCAAGGTCATTCATTTGAAGGTCAAGGTCACTGTGACCTTGAATGTAAAAATGTTAAAGTTCTTATTTCATGGTATAACTTTGGTATGCTTGGACCTAGAGTCTTCAAACTTGACATGAAGGTTGGCCAGGATTAACAGATGACCACTGGTCATTTCAAGGTCATTCATTTGAAGGTGAAGGTCACTGTGACCTTCAATATAAAAATGTTAAAGTTGTTATAACTTTGGTATGCTTGGACCTAG
>VMBQ01004441.1:0-53659 GCA_007657795.1 Dreissena rostriformis | reverse complement strand
GAAAACCAAGCTCTGACCTTGTAAAACTTCAGAAGTTCATGTCTTTGAGTGGACTGAAGGCTACCCCGCCAAGTGAAACCACAGACTATCATTCAAGCTTGGATCATATTTATGTGTCCAATCTATCTGCTAGAACTGGTGTGATAGAAACCTTTTGGAGTGATCATAAGGCTGTCTGGATTTCTGTGTAGGTATGTGAAAGCAAAACAATAAATAGTATTATTTCATCTAAGTTTATTTTCTTACATTTGATAATGAAATTGATGGAAACTTCAAACAATATGTTACTAATTTGCTAATAAAAAAATTGAGATCAAACTTTCCTAATTGTCAATTCAAGTTCATATTTGTGACCTTAAATGTTATTGTTGTTCATGTATATGCATGCATTCAAAACATAACACAAGGTTTGCTCATGCCTTGAAAAGTACTTACATTTCATTTTGACCTTTGAACAATATTTCAGTAATTTAAGTATTGCATTGACAAAAACACGAAAGGTACTTTCCTGTCATTTAAATCAAAAATCCGGCTTCAATGCGGTCATCTCCGACCGCGGAACTCTTGTTAATGTTGATTTTATTTTTTACCCTTTTAACTGTGTTATTAAACAGTGTTCATGCACATATATGGACACAGTTTCTTTTTTGTGGATTTAAAATTTATAATTTGTCAAAATAAATCACTACAACAGTTATAACTGCATATAATGTATTGTTGAAAAAACACGTGTTATCCATAGATTGGTGTCTTTATTCCGAATTCAAGTAATAGCCTGTTGAACATTTTCTCATCAACTACAACAGCAAAACATTCAATATTTAAATAAGGTTGAATGAGCCTACTATGTCATTTTGTCATCGTAAATGAATTTCACTCAGCTTGATATGAGTGATTTTACCTTTCCCATATTATCCCTTTGCATGCTAGGAAATTTGTCGTCTACTAAAATGTTGTCTGCTTAATTTCTAAGATTAGCATTTTCTTTGATTTTTTTTCAAAGAATACTATCAGAAAAGCAAACAGTTTGGATCCTGATGAGACGCCACGTTCTGTGGCGTCTCATCTGGATCCAAACTGTTTGCAAAGGCCTTCAAAATCCGGTTCCAGCACTCAAAGGGTTATATGTATGGTATATAGTTGGCAAGTGACTTAAATGCATTAAACCATTAATGAATCAAAATCCACTGTATTATTTTTCTATTAAAGTGCATTTACTATTCTTCCTTGTTATCATCATGTTTCTTTTTTCAGGTATAAACTCTGGGTTGACGAGTGCAGCAAAATATTTGGAGGTCTGGATGTGCTGGTTGTGGAGGCAATACAAGGCAAGGATGGCAAGGAGTACATCATTGGGGTAAGTTGGCTTGTGGCAAGGAGTACATCATTGGGGTAAGTTGGCTTGTGGCAAGGAGTACATCATTGGGGTAAGTTTGCTTGTGGCTAGGAGTACATCATTGGGGTAAGTTGGCTTGTGGCAAGGAGAACATCATTGGGGTTAGTTTGCTTGTAGCTAGGAGTACATCATTGGGGTAAAGTTTGCTTGTGGCTAGGAGTACATCATTGGGGTTAGTTGGCTTGTGGCAAGGAGAACACATTGGGGTTAGTTTGCTTGTGGCAAGCGGTATGTAATTGAGGTGAGTTGGCTTGTGGCTAGGAGTACATCATTGTGGTAAGTTGGCTTGTGGCGAGGAGTGCATCATTCAGGTAAGTTGACTTGTGGCAAGGAGTACATCATCGGGGTAAGTTGGCTTGTGGCAAGTAGTACATCATTGGGGGTAAGTTGGCTTGTGGCAAGGTGTACATCATTGGGGTAAGTTGGCTCATGGCAAGGTGTACATCATTGGGGTAAGTTGGCTTGTGGCAAGGATTACATATTGGGGTAAGTTGGCTCATGGCAAGGAGTACATCATTGTGGTAAGTTGGCTAGTGACAAGGATAACATATTTTTGGTAAGTTGGCTTGTGGCAAGGAGTACAGCATTGTGGTAAGTTGGCTAGTGACAAGGATAACATCTTTTTGGTAAGTTGGCTTGTAGCAAGTAGTATGTCATTGGGGTTAGTTGGCTTGTGGCAAGGAGTACATCATTGGGGTGAGTTGGCTTGTGGCAATGAGAACGTCATTGGGGGTCGTTGGCTTGTGGCTAGGCATACATCATTGTGGTAAGTTGGCTAGTGAAAAGGAGTACATCATTGGGTGTCATTGGCTTGTGGCAAGGAGTACATCATTGTGGTAAGTTGACTAGTGACAAGCATAACACCCTTGAGGTAAGTTTGCTTGTGTCAAGGGTACATCATTGGGATAAATTTGCTTGTGGCAAGGAGTATATTATTAGGGTAAGTTAGCTTGTGGCAAGGAGTATATTATTGGGGTAAGTTGGCTTGTGGCAAGGAGTATATTATTGTGATAAGTTTGCTTGTGGCAAGGAGTATATTATTGGGGTAAGTTTGCTTGTGGCAAGGAGTACATCATTGGGGTGAGTTGCCTTGTGACAAGGAGTACATCATTGGGGTAAGTTGACTTGTGACAAGGAGTACATCACTGGGGTAAGTTTGCTTGTGGCAAGGAGTACATCATTGTGGTAAGTTGGCTAGTGACAAGGATAACACCCTTGGGGTAAGTTTGCTTGTGTCAATGGTACATCATTGGGATAAGTTTGCTTGTGGCAAGGAGTATATTATTGGGGTAAGTAGGCTTGTGGCAAAAAGTGCATTATTTGTGTCAGTTCACATTTTTGTTCAGGGTCATTGGGTTAGGTCACTGTTTAAGTTTCATAACTCTGACCTTCAACTTAGCAGAATTATGCCTCTTTTTATGCAAGAAAACCAGTTAAGCTTAACATGCAACAGCTCCATATCACTGTTTCAACTACAGGTTAAAACCTCACACATGCATTTTTGGGATCATTGTTTGAGGTCACTTTCCAAGTTCTGTAACTAATGAAATAAAGGTTAAGGTTCGCTTGCATGATTATTATAAAGAATAGAGTACATACTTGTAAGTACATAAATCAAGAAGACAATAGTTATAGTATATTTAAGTTTAAATGTAAAAAAGAAAAGTCCAGAAAATGTCAGTGAACATTTCGTACAAAATATTGAATAAGTTGTCAACATAATAAAGGCTGCACATTGTATATAGTTCCTTCATGTCATTTTTATTGCCTTGGCTCAGGATGTTTAAGCCATTATGTCTTCTTACAACACTGTTTACATGTCTGGGGACATTGATTATTTGCCACCTAATGTTCTTTACTAAATTGACATTAGGCGCCTAATTGAATTGCCTGTCAAAATAACAATGTTCTGGAGTAGAATGCTTGTACATCAAGGTTAAGAAAATTGTATTATATCATCCTGTGTTTGAAGTCTTGCTGAAAACAAACAAAATAAATGTCAGATTTGTATAAATGCTGTAAGCAATTGTGTGGAAACAAATCCATATTTATTTTAAGTTTCTGGATATAACAAATATTTCTTATGAAGTTTGTTGATGAATGATGAATGACTGAGAGAAGGGAAATAATAAAAAAGGAATTTTGCAGCCTGTGGTGCTCTCTACATTTAGATAATTCATGGGCCATAACTCAACAATGCCTGCGGGGCTTTGTCTGATTGTCTAACCTAGTCAACAAACATTGTTCTAAAATGTTCGATGAAGATCTGGTAAAACTGTTGGACTTCTGAGAGAGAAAAAGACAAATTTGCAATCATGACAGTAATAATTTGTAATTTCACTGACAGAAATAATTAGTAAAACAGTATGCATCCCAATCTTTTAATTAATGATTGGGCAGGGAGGGGGGAGGACATAACTACAATGCAGCCTCAATGCTAGATGAAAATACCTGAGCTATATGCCCTTTACAGTAAGTTGAACAGTTATATCCTTTTCCATATCACATAAACATGAGAATAAGATTTGTTTATTCACATGGTAATCTGATTCACCTTAAAAATATGTATGTTTGCATTCCTACAAACAGATGTTAAGGAAAAAGCATGGTTTTAAATTTTGTTTACATGACTTGTTCCAAGAAACATATTTACTATTGGCAGCACAATTTGTTGTTGACAAAAATTGGCAATTCTGACAGAGTTGTATTTCTGGAACTCAAGGATTGTTAAACATATTTGCTGTACAAATGATCCATGAAATGTTTTTAGTGTGTGTGCAGGTGTTTTTGTTAATCCTTAATGACAGTGAAATAAAACCTTGGCAACTCGACACTCTGTTAAATAAATGCTCTGCAATTGTCCAAATGGCTGCTCTTATCTATGTCATAGATCCTTCAGCAAAGTTTTGCATTGATTAATCATTGTAAACTATTCTGTTTTGGAATATAGCTGATATCATATTTCTTGATAAAACCATTTTTTTTAAATCCATAGTCTTCATACATGTTCTGGCAATTATATATATTAGTTTAACTTTCAATTGCATAAGGCAGAAACAATTTCTAGTCGACTTGTTGTTATTAGTTTTATTTTACTTATTTTTGCACATAATGCGAACTAACTCTAAAATGGTTTTTGAAGATCGTCTTTTACAAAATATTGTTAGAAACATGAACGCAAGCACTTTTATTATTGTTTCAGAAAAAGTTTTGAAACAAAGATGGGCTGTTATATATTGTTAAAACAGTTTCTAGGCAGCTGTTATGGATTGTCTTTCCAAACGTTCAGATGTTAAATTGTTGAGTACACCAGAAGAGTTATTGATGGTACTAGATTTTTTGCTAGCTCACTTGCCTATAAAGTACAATAATAACTTAAGTTAATAAATGGAATTCTCAGTGCTAACACACGTCTAGAGGGAGAAAGAGGAGAGCATCCTGCATCTCCTGTGTACATTGTGTAATATGCTTAGATCTTCTCTTCCTGGTGTTCAAATATGAAGCATGTAGCATAACAATCTTTATTAATTGAATATCAAATCCAGATATAATT
The DNA here is from genome assembly GCA_007657795.1 of Dreissena rostriformis. Classification (NCBI taxonomy): domain Eukaryota; kingdom Metazoa; phylum Mollusca; class Bivalvia; order Myida; family Dreissenidae; genus Dreissena; species Dreissena rostriformis. The sequence continues at coordinate 48,710 of VMBQ01004441.1, read as the reverse complement.
ATTAGAATATAAAACTATAGAGAAGAGACATGTTTCAGAATTTAAACATCTCTGCTTTCCTTACATCACCTCAATTTGTGTTTCCTATAAATAACGTCAACAAGTATGGCTGCACCATCGAATGCTAAATGTGACAAAAGACATTGGACTGCATTTCTTATCACACCAGACCACGTCCTTACTTGGTTTTCAAAGACTTCTTCATGTTATGAAATTTTGAGAGGACGTTGTGAAAATGAGGCAAAAAGTCAAAATATCTGTTGATATCTTGTTGTACAAGGTCATGGCAACTATCATAAGTACATCATGTCTCCAATATGTCTGTACCCCACAGATAATTATGCTCAAAAATACGCTTTATTGGTCCTATGTAAGACTGTTTCTAGCAAGTCAACCAGATAGGTCCCCACATAAGCATCACATTTTTTCTATGTCCACCTGTAGCCAATTGTATAAATCTGGATAACTCTTATCCAGCCGATATAACCCAGGCGAAACGATGACCATGGTAGACCATTGTCACCATGGTTTTTGATGGTTGACCATGGTATTTGATTGTCAACCATTAAAAACCGTGGTGGAACATGATCAGGAACATGGTCTACCATGGTTGACCATGGTCACAAAAAACATAGACCATGGTCGACAATGGTGACCATGGTCGACCATGGTTAACCATGGTTGGCAATGGTGACAAAAGACAGACCATGGTTGACCATGGTCACAAAAAACATGGACCATGGTCAGATGGCCTTCATTTCGCCTGGGAACTTTTGGTTATCTTCAATTTTATGAGATCTTTTCTAAAGATAACCAAAAGTAATCCGCTGGATAAGAGTTATCCAGATTTATACAATTGGCTACTGGTGATATACATTATTGTCCACCTGGGGTTATTCATTATTTTTCATTGCTCTGGTTAAATGCATCATGCCAGTAAAACACTGTGGCTGCACTAAAACTCATAAAGAGAGCATAGCTGTAAGTGCATCAATTATAAAGACAATAGCTGTACTTTATTTAAGTTTAAGATGAAAAAAAATAAATCCAGTAGGTGCCAGTGTAAAGCAAAAATCTACCGTACAATATTATTAAATGTGTAATAATTTGGCAACATAATAAAGGCTGCAAATTATATATAGTTCCTTCATGTCATTCTTATTGCCTTTGCACAGGATGTTTCAGCCATTATGTCTTCTTACAACACTGTTTTCATGTCTGGGGAGTGGGGACATTGATTTTTTGCCACCTAATGTGCTACTTAATTGAAATTAGATGACTAATTGCCTGTCCATATTTTCATGTTCTGGGATAGAATGCTAGTACATCAAGGTTAGAAAAATTGTATTATGTCATCCTTTGTTCAAGTCTTGCTGAAAACCAACAAAATAAATGTCAGATTTGTATACATGCTGTAAGTGACTGTGTGAATTTGATGTATTTTAAGTTTCTGGATATATTACAAACAGTATCATGAAGATTGTTGTTAAAGGTTGAATAACTGAAAGTACCGAAAGAATAAAAAAAAGGCCAGTTTGCATGGTGGGGTTCTTTCTACATTTAGATAATTTATGGGCCATAACTCAACAATGCCTGCGGGGCTTTGTCTGATTGCTTAACCTAGTCAACAAACATTGTTCTAAAATGTTGATGAAGATCTGGTGAAAACTGTTGGACATCTGAGAGTGAAAAAGACACATTGACATACTGACATTAATTATTTGCTATTTCACTGACAGAAATAATTAGTAAACCCATATGCATTGCCATCTTCTTATATTAGGGCAGAGAGGCAGAAGCATAACATTAAGGCAGTCGCGGACTCGCGATGAGCTAAAAGCTAGGGGAAAAAAAGGTTATCCTACAAATGGGCTATACAGTAAATTTGAACATTTACGTCCTTTTCCATATCACATGAACATAAGAATAAGATTTGTTTATTCACATGGTAATCTGATTCACCTGAAATATATGTATGTTTACCTTCCTACAAACAGATGTTTAGAAAATGTAAGCATGGTTTTTAAATTGTTACATGAGTGGTTCCGAGAAACACATTAACTATTGGCAGAAAAATTTGTTGTTGAAAGAAATTGGCAATTCCTTAACAGAGTATCTTGTATTTGTAGAACTCAAGGATTGTTAAAAATATGTACTGTTTAAATGATTCATGAAATGTTTTTTGTGTGTGTGCATGTGTTTATGAAAATCCTTTGATGACAGTGAAATTAAATCTGGCAATCCTACACTTTTTTTAAAAATATAAACCACATGCATTTTTCCTATTGGCTGCTCTAATGTACATCATAGATCCTTCAGCAAAGATTTGCATAGATGAATCAGTGTTAACTCTACTGATGTGGAAAATTGCTGATATTGTATTTCTTGTTAAAAGCTTTTCTTTGAAATACATACTCTCCATACAATGTATGTGTAATGTTGCTGTTATTGATGCTTATTAGTGTCTAAGACCCTTAGAGAGATGGTTCATACACAAAACCTACAGGGATTGATTTTTCATATGTTAATTCACTACTGCTATCAGAGAGCAATTAACAGCATACATAATACCGCCAGCTTCTGTTAGCTGGCTGAGCGGTGCTGTCCGCAGGGCTTATCAGGCATCGCCGAACATTACAGTATGAACTAGCTTAAAACTGTTTTGAATATCATCCTTTCCTAATTATTTTGAGAAGTATGAAATCAAGCTGTTTTGACATTGTTTTAATTTCGTTGAAAGCTTTAAGCCTTTCGAGATGCTTTTGAGTTTCCTTGGCTTAACCAGTACTTGATGACTTTGAAAAGATCTTGAGAACAATGATTATCCTTGAGTGAGCATATAACCCTGGATCCCCTGCTGCGAGGCCAACATCTTATCTACGATGCAATGCAACTTTTCTACCTTTATTATCTCCCTGCAGGGAGGGATAATATTAGACTCCATTGGGTCATCTGTTGGTTGGTTGGTTTGTCCGCCTAAATTTTATTAGTTTATAAAGAGAACTTCTTCCAAATTTCTCAATAAATTAGATTGAAAATTAAAATATGTCATAATGAAGTGTAAATGAGCACTTTTTTCATGCGCATTCATTCCTGAGTAATGTGCCCTTTTTTAGCTGACAAAGTGGATGCTGGGGTATTCATCACTTTGCAACAAGCTCTAATTTTTCCAATATTCTTGCAGGTGAACGACTCAGCGATGACGTTGCTAGGGGAGACGCAGGAAGAGGATCGCAAACTGATAGCTGAGCTGACCCTGTCCAAGATGCAGGCCTTCCTCAAACCAGTACACACCAATGTGTAAGATATAGAAATGGGCCTCGCTCTGTTAAAAGGGGGTTTAATGCATGTGCGTAAAGTGTCACCCCAGATCAGGGACAACACTTTCCGCTTTTATGATATTTTTCGTTTAAAGGAAGACTCTTCTTGATGAAAACCCAGTTTCTGCGGAAAGTGTCATCCCTGATTAGTCTGTGCGGACTTCACAGGCTTATCTGGGACAACACTTTACGCACATGCATTAAACACCCTTTTCACAGAGCAAGGCTCAAATACATTAACATGCGGAATACATATAACAAAATTTATTTTATACCCCTGTCACACCGGACTGGTGTTCGTATTCAGGCTAAAACAACCAGTTTTTGGAAAAAGCTTATAGTCATAGTAAGAATGCCAACCTGCTATCTGTTTTTTTTTTAAAGTTAGCAGCATTCTCATCAGGTTCCAAGCATTTTTACTGCGTTTATATGGTGATCTCTCTGCAAACATCTGCGACATCACAGCGTCCACAATATTTACTGGGCGGTCTTATTTGCCGCTACTTCACGTTCGGGTTTGTCTGAGTGCAACTGCACTAGGATCATACAGTGCCCATGCTGTGTCTGTCTTAAATCACCAACATATTTTTAACATTGTTCATTAATGTCTGCGCTTCAAGATGTGAAGAGTTCATCAGATTTATATTAAATTCACTAGCTCAATGCCATGCCAAAGTAAAGTGGTCTTAAGCAGGGGAGAGCAGTCAGAACACCCATGCCATATCCTGAGAAAGGCTCAGGATTTGAAACTTAGTCCTTGAGTCTTAATGTGCTACCACTGGGCAATTCTGGCTTTAGAACTTAACAATGTATGTTAAACAGAAAATGACTGTTTGTTAATTACAGTGGGTTTAATATGTTGTGTTAATGATGCATGTTAAATTACATTTTCTTGTAATAAAAGTATGGTGTATTATTGGTCACTTACTATAAAGTTTTCAAAAGATATTCATCATATCGAGGCTTGAGTGTGAAACTGCTGTATCCGTTTAACATTAAATCATATCATATACTATAGTATCACACTATACCCTAAATATGGGATCATTTTTGCCCCTTTCTTGGAAAACTGGGCTTAATGCATGTGCATAAAGTGTCGTCCCAGATAAGCCTGTGCAATCCGCACAGGCTAATCAGGGACGACACTTTCCGCTTTTATGGACTTTTTGTTTAAAGGAAGTATCTCTGAAACGAAAATCCATGTTTAGGCGAAAAGTGTCGTCCCAGATTAGCCTGTGCAGACTACACAGGCTAATCCCGGACCACACTTTACGCACATGCATTAAGCCAAGATTTCCAAGAACATGTCTCATTTGTACCCACAGAAAATCCTCTAACACCAGTTCGGTGATAGGATACACAATGAATGGCAGTAGCCCTGGCGGCCCCAGCACAAGCCCAGGCCCTCAAGGAGCCCCGCCCCCCAGGGGCCCCCAGCCCCAGGGTGTTCCTCAGAGGCCCCCAGACCCCAGGGGTCAAGGCCAAGTTCAACCACAGGTAGGCAACTAGGCATTCAGTGTGACTAAGTATTGGCACTGCAGTTTGTTGTGTTTGGGAAACTAAAATAATACTTGGTACAGAAAATATATGGTTGATTTTCATGGATGTTTAAAGTAACAATAAAGGTGACAAATCCAATTATTATGCATATAAACTGGTCTAATTTTTACCGGATTTCAGTTACTCTTGCATAAAAAATGATAAAAACACAGCTTAGGTGCAACGTGTCAAGAATTATGGAAGATATGCCCATTTCATAATTTGAAGAAATGTTTACATTTTGCAATTTCCGTACATTTTTGCTATCTCCGATGTTCCTCAGCTTCTTTCGTAGAGTACGCATATATTGATGACGTAGTACAAACAACACAATATTCTCGTAAACAAAGAAAGACAACATGTATGTTATGTTAAGTTCGATATAGATTAACCCTTCACTGACCACAGTGATTCGCTGAACAAAGTGTGATTACATAAAATCTACTGTGTCTCGATAGAGATTAACGCTTCACTGACCACAGTATTTCGCTGAACGATGTTTGATTATATAAAAGCTACTGTGTCACATTAGGCATAATTAATAATTATTAAGAACGCTTTATTTTAAAGAAAGTATGACTAAACAAATACAGTTCAAGCACAATATTTACTCATGTAGTGTTTTTGTATACTATTAACAACTCACCTTGATTTATATATGTTTAAACCACCTAGAACCAGCAATTAATATGCATCTTGTTATTTGCTACATTGGTACAAATGTACTCTATACACAATTTGTACCTACGTTCACACTATGGTAATCTTGCAAAAATGTATATATATATATATATATATATGTGTGTATGTATATGTATATATATGTGTGTAAATCGAAGTAAAGCTTGATGTTTTTAATATTTGTAATTTGCACTCCCATTGAAGAATTTGTCTGTTATTGTCAGCCTTTGTCATTCTTGTTGGAGGTGTATGTCGAACATAGATGTATTAGCGACCGTGTGTGTATGCTTGCAGGCGAGTGTACATCTTCTTTTTGAACTCAACGCCATTTTTGTTTTGAATGTCTGGCCTTTCACCCTTGACCTGCTCACGTGATACACAATGTCTTGTGCCGACCAATCAAAATTTGTTATCGGAAAACCGGCTCGGAATCACTCGGTATGATCAAGTAAACAGCGATGTAAACAAACTGATTGTTTGTAAACACAATTGACTTGGAGGACACTGTATTTTGAGCTCAAAACAAGTTGTATTGCTCATCTTTTTATGGTAATGTCCAATAGCATATATTTATTGTTTTTTGATAACCTTTATAAATAGAATATGAAAAAAATATTTAAAAATCGGTAAATAATTACGGATCGCCACCTTTATTGTTACTTTAAGATTTTTACATTAATTTTGTAAATGTTGCAGGTATAAAGAATATAACAGTTTTTGCTCGAGATTCGTAAAAAAAAACTACAGTAAGATCTAGTAAAAAAAGAGCTACATGTCTACAGTAAGATCTAGTAAAAAAAGAGCTACATGTACATTCAATTTAGAAAAAAATCCTTTGTAATCAGTTAGGATGTAAGAAGTTTATATCTTTAATAGTAAAAAATGTTATTTAGTGATGGTCCTTTAATTTTTAACAAGTTAACAAGTTCGAATTTTACTGAAATAAGTCTTTAGTGTAAGAAGCAGTTAATGTCGCATTTAATAGGTACCTAAATAAATTTTACTTTGAAAATCATCTTTTTTATAAACTGTTAAACTTTAAAATCAGAAGAGAAGACGTAATGGTATTATTCATGTTCATAACATTCCATTTGAACTACCTCAGTTTCCCTCATATAAAATGTTGTGCTTATAAAAGTAATTTAATTTACACATTCAATTAAATACTGCATTTCCAATAAGGAAATGATACACCATAAGATAGGTTGGGTATTAGCAATTATGGCAACATTTTCCTGATGTCTCATTAAATTCTCATTAAGTCTTCACCTTAAAATACCACGTGTGTCAGCTACAATGACAGCCAAGTACTTGCGTATTTATATGAGCCTTGTTCTGGGAAAACTGGGCTTAATGCATGTGCATAAAGTGTCGTCCCAGATTAGCCTGTGCAGTTCACACAGGCTTATCAGGGACGACACTTTCTGCCTAAACTAGATTTTCAGTAGTTAGAAGAGACTTCCTTTAAACAAAACATTCAATAAAATCGTAAAGTGTTGTCGAACTGCACAGGCTAATCTGGGACGACACTTTACACACATGCATTAAGCCCAGTTTTCACAGAACAAGACTCATTCTATGTTAACTGTCACCCTCAAAATAAGCGAAAATGATGATTGTTGGTGTCTGTATGTTTGAAGACGATAAATTCTGAAAAAAATGTAAACTTTGTTTTGTGAACTATGTTTTTTGTCAGATGTTAAATTGAATATTACCCTGTATAGTTTCGACGGTAGTGTCAGTCCCGGATTACCCATAAGGCAGAGTAGGCAAACACGTAGGGGCCTTGCAACTTTTAGGGGCCCCATGAGATCTGTGACAAAACAAATTTTAACGGTATTCTCCCGGTAATCCGGCACTGGGTAGTGTTGTATATAATACAAAATATATAATTTCAATTCAGGATACAGTAATGTGTCATTAATAAATGCATCCAGCAATTAAACCAAACCATCATAAAAGATAATAATTAAGTGTGGCTGCTATAAGAAACTTTAATGATTATAAGTAGATGCTATGTTTTTTTACATTTTCCCAACAATTTTGTTTGTGACTATTTATATGCAAATAATGTAAAAAAAAAGATTATTATTGTGTTCCAAAACATAGAGATAATACCAAAGGTGTTGCAATACTGTATTCAAAAGTGGTGATTAAAGATGGAGTAATGACTAAACATAGCCCTGTGAATATATGTTGTACTGAATGCATTCTTTCTAGTAGGGGTGTATAGTTTCATTCATTATTCACACTATGGGTGTGTGGGTAAAATCTTGATTGCTTTGGGCGAGGCTATTCAGACCCAATCCTGGCTTATGTCTGCATGCCAATGGCAATTAACTGAAGTATCTTAATTTGACACCTGATTGAGATTGTTGGTTTTGGGAAAGTGATATAAAAAATGTTACAATGTTAGTCACTGACTTGCTCACTATTTAGAAGGCTGAATCTGTATGGGTGAAGAAAAAAAAACAGCAAATTATTTGCTTAAAACAAATAGATAAATGAAGAGGTTTCAGCTAGGGTGCAGTTAGGAAGGGCAAACTATTTTTCCTTCTGATTGTATTTCAAGGCCCGAACAAATTTGCTGTTTTTTGTGAGGGGTTTTATGCGCCAAAAGGGAGGCATACAGTTTTGAAACTGACCGTCACTCTGTCAGTATGTCCTCACTTTTGGGTTTCTGCTCCCTAACTAAACCATATTTCATCTGAATACCATCAAACTGTTTGAAAATGTTTTATTAGCATTAAAGGGAGACCAAGTTCACCAGCAACATTTCACTTGGAGTTTTGGAGTTTTGGCCATCTGTCCTGTTGCAGCCATAACTTTGTTGTATATTGTTTGATTTAAATACGTTGACACAAATGTAAACATTCATAACATGACATTGTGCGTGTAACACCCGTCTCTTTACCTTAAAGGTCAAGGTCACACTTAGAGGTCAATGTTCACATTTGGCCAGAAAGCCGCTTGAACATTGCTGTCTCAGTCATAACTTTGCAATATATATTGATGGATTTAAAAAAAAACTTGGTACACCTTTAGATCATAATAAAATTCTGTATTGTGTGTAACAACCATCTCCCTACCTCAAAGGACAAGGTCACACTTAGAGGTCAAAGGTTTAAACAATGTCTTAACTGTAACTTTGTCATTCATCATGCAATTTTAAAATAATTTACCAAAAATGACCTACACCAAGAGACTGTATGTCAGGTGTAACAAACACCTCCTTACCTCAGAAGTCAAGGTCACACTAAGAGGTCCCTTATTTAAAGGTTAAGGTCACATTTAGAGGTAAAATTTGGCCATTAAACACCTTATATGGACTGTAACTTTGTCATTCATCATACAATGTTTAAATAACTTACCACGAGTGACCACCATGAGGCTGTGGAGTATGGCATCGTTCACTTGTCTCCCTACCTCAAAGGTCAAGGTGACACTTGGTCAAAAGTCAAGTTTTTACCATCAAACATCTTGTTTTGGACATAAGTTGAGTTTTGAGACACACATGGAACATGGAGGCATCAGTGCCCTTTGGACACATATATCGTTTTTTATTGCTGTTAAATGTAATTGTCCAGGATTATAAAGACCTCAAAAGTAACAACATTAGTAGGAGCATTACCATTCTTATGTTTACAACTCCATCTTATATAAACAACTCTACTATTTCTTATATTAACAACTCCATAATTCTTATTTTATCATTTTCACCAGCCTTAAATTAAGAACTCCATCATTATTTGTTTACTTGTATGTAAATGGTCAAAGGCGTTTTGCCGATGTTCCAATACAAAACTTGAAAAACTTGATTATTATATAAAAAATTCCACCATTTTTATATCAATAATTTTGTCATTCTTTTATCAACAACTTCACCATTTTTAGTTGTGAGCGTTAGCTCACGACTAAAGTTACAGAGCATGTTTATCAAATCAGTATGTGCTTAGAAGCCTTAACTACCGTTCACCAACGAACGAACCTGTAAGCATACGCGCCTAGAAATAGTTCGCTGTGCGGAAGAGTATTATTTACATAACATTTTCCATAATGAACATAGTTCAATGCGTGTGTATTTGATCCAGCTATGCTGGTTCCAGTCAAATCTCTGCGCGGAGGTTGTATTAATAGATGCTGATAAACAAGTATAGTGGGATGTTGTGTAACCTCATTCATAGCGCATGCTACTACAGCGGGGTTAAATTTTATATGCGTGGGAAACATTCTTTTGTTCTCAACAGGTAGCGGCGATCTTTTGTATTCACGGGTGCTAACAATGCAATAGTGAAAGGTTAAGTTTGTTTACATTCACAGTTCTCAATTAATAAAATGTTGAACATGAGTTCCCCAATTACTACAGGTATACTATAGACAACAACAAAAATTCTATATAATCGAACCGTAACTCACTATGCTAGGAACGATTACCGCTGCCTGTCTGCACTGCAGACGATGAATGCTTACATGGCTTAGGAGCGTCTGCTCTACTTCAGCAGTGATTGTATTTACCAGCTTGTAAGACGACATCGGCCAGTCTAGTGTGTATCATTGAAATCTGTACATATTCGCTGCTTTCAGAGAAAATAGGGCTTAATGCGTGTCAAATAAGATTAGCCTGTGCACACTGATTAGCCTGTGCACACTGATTAGCCTGTGCAATGCGAACTAGCTAATCAAGGACGACAACAGCGAACAACTTCAGTGCCTTCAGCGCTTTGATTATACATGTATTAATATAACTACTCCATCATTCTTATGTTAACAACTTGACCATTCAGATATTAACAACTCCACCATTCTTATATTTACAACTCCACCATTCTTATGTGTCGTTATATGATAACTCCCTTGCATTTTAATTACTATACATATGAACCCAAGATCACTATTGTTTATTAATTCATAAACTATTAAACAAAAAAATATTTCATAATTAAGCTCAGAGCATAGTTACGGTACGGTGGTACACAACATTAAACTGTGCTTTCTGTTATCACAGCAGATGAATGGAAGACGTGATGTGGACCCACGGCAAATGAACGGTCCCCAGGGTCTGCCTCAAGCCCCGCCAGGCCAGGGGATGGGCCCCTATCCCCCGGGCGTGGCCCCCCAACCCCAGCAGGAGGGTATGGTCCCCCACCCCCAGGGGATGCCCCACGCACCCATTCAACCATTCCAGCAGCGTCCGCCACCTCAACCAAGAAATGGACAACAGTCGCCAAGGTGACGACATAGGCATAAAAAAATCTAACCAGGGCCCGTATTCACCAAACAATTCTTAGACTTAAGTCTAAGAATAAAAAAAAAATCTTCAAATTGGAATATTAATTAATTGATTGAATTTTGACTCAAACTTTGTATTAAGCACCTCTATCTAAAGCATTCTTCACGTAGATTTTTTTTTAAATGAAATAATCAACAGTGGAAGCCTGTATATATTCAAACGCTGGAAGTTTTTTTCTTGGTTCTAAGTCTATTCTTTATTCTTAAGTCTAAGAATGGGTAGGTGAATACATCCCCTTATTGACCCTAATTTTTCGTGCCGACTCTACACTTTTGGTACCCATATTTCAGGTTCAGTTTTAACTTTTTCACTGATTCAAGAAATAAATGAACAATGTACATCAGTGTGCGAAATAACACTAGTGCCGCAGATTTATACTGAATATACACTTTCGTTTACAAAAATTCATCGTTAGAAATTGATAAAATTGTAAAGCATCTCAGACGCTTAACGATTTAAATATTTCGATTTTTTGTGTTATCATTATATTTTGTAACAACACGTGGATGGTTATACAAAGTATAAAATAAATGGCAACCCATGTATAGACGGATGGTCAGGTCCGCACATAATGTAGTCGTAAAGCTTCAACGACGACCCGAACATAAACTATGAATTACAAACACACACACACGTGAAGACGGATTGCTGAGTGATAGCGCCGCTTGGCTTTTACTCCATGGGTCAGTGGTTAGAGCCCTGGTGAGGTTGACTTTTTTTTCTCTTTTTTTGTACTTTTAATAATTCTTGTTTTTATATTGGAGCTCTTTAGTTCTGATGTTATTTATCAATTTAAAGCATTTAATGACAAACTTCAAAATATGCCAAAATCTGTGAACAAGTCCCTTTAAGTTAAATTTAATCATATTCTTTAAATAAACGTTTACACAAAAAAAAAGAAGAAATATTGCAAAGATTTTTGGAAGATTAAGTTCTTTTGAACCTCCTTATTAAAGAGGGAAATAACTTGTGTATAGTAAAAACATCAATTCGGCACAACTACCTTCCCTTCTTTTTTGGATATGTTAGTGGAGACAAACAACTTATTTTGTTGGACTTACTAGCTGTGGACAGATTAAAAGCTCTATCTTGAGATCGCTTCATAGGAAAGGAATAAATGTATGTGGCATATGCATGTTTTTCTTATCCAAGATGTTACATCTTTATGTCCATTCTATAAATATTAGTATGAAATAATGCATTATTAATGAAAATTCTATATTTTTATTTAATTTATTTAGAAGCTTAATTTGTTTTATACAATTAAGGTCACAATTTTAAAACGAGTAAATTATCACTCATCCAAGGTGATGTTGGTGTATTGACAGAGGACCCCCGCCCCACAACATGGTGCACCGAGCCTCACCCCCCATGCCCGGGGAAACACCAGCCCAACAGCAACAGCGTCTTCAGCAGCAACAGCAGCTACAACAGCAACAACAACAGCAACAACAAGCACAGCGCCCGATGCCGAGGGGTCAGTCAAAAGAGGGGGAAGAAGACACCATGAAAAATCTTCGTAAAACGTTTGCTGGAATATTTGGCGATATGTAGTATGTGTTGTCCGTGTTTAGGTACCAACATTGTTTCATGTTTGGCTAGTGAAATGAGAATTGTTTCAAATGTTTTGTCTAGAGTTTATATGCAGATATAGATAATAAATGTTTAAAATTACGAGGTTAAGTAACTGTAATCGCTAACTCATGATTATTGTTGCTAATTAGATAGTTTAAATGTGTGCATATTTAGGAACTTCTTTGTGGTGAGTGTCATGTGATATAGTGAATAAACACTGTGGTGTAATAATACAGATTAATGGAATCTCTTGTTACCAGCAGGGGTGTGCTCCCTTTATCAAAAGCATGTCTTTTGTGAAAGTACTATTTATTATATTATCACCTGGTAAATATTTTGGTATTTAATACAGGTTGCAAAACTGAGGCCAGGACTTGCACAAACTATTCAATTTAAAGACTGTCTTTTATTACAAATATGGGTAAGTAGTGTAATGAAGGTGTGACAATATTGTGAATTCTAAATTAACAATTTAATAAATCACCTGCAGTACCGGTGCATGTTTCAGTGCGATCAGATATGAATGTTGAATGTATAAATGGTACTGTACGTGTGTGATATAGTCAATAAAAAGCAACAGTTGTATAATATATGAATGAATTTGAATGATGCATATGATTATGTATATGTTTATTAGATAATGTTTTGTCCAATGTGCAATATTTTATGCTCCATACGTACTATTGCACTAATAAGCCATATTGAATTTGCAGTTTATCTGGTATACATAACCAGTAAGTGTGCTGTTGAAGTGGTTTCGTTAAAAGTTGCGTTCCTGTCCCATATAAAGTCGTGCATGGTCTGTGGTCACATTAAAGGACAAGGGTAGCTCCTGCCTGGAGCTTGGAGCTACATTGAACAAATATGTCATAAAACCCATTCTGGGCATGAAGCGGCTCTTTTATGGAATTATAATCAATTGTTAGGTATACCTCAACCTGCAGGGAACTTTTATCAACAGACGTACCATAGTTTGTATGGCCCAAATCAGGACATTTTGGGAAAATGTTCAAGGCATTTGACCTTGTAGCGGAACACCTAAAAATGATCTTTCTTTTCAGTCCATAATATATATATATATANTATATATATGGATTATAGTGATGGTATGTTTTGGCCAAATGGAGCTTGAATTGCAACTTTTATAGTAGTTGTCATTTTATGAAATTGGGACGTATGCCATGGATGAGTGTCCATAGTACATAAGCATATTTGAATCATAACTGGGAGTTCAAGTCAAGCATTTAGTTAGATTTTTTCTGCAGGACTATACAACAACTGAGCCTCGCTCTGTTAAAAGGGGGTTTAATGCATGTGCGTAAAGTGTTGTCCCAGATTAGCCTGTGCAGTCAGCTCAGGCTAATCAGGGACAACACTTTCCGCTTTTATGATATTTGTCGTTTAATGAAAGTTTCTTATGAGCAAAAATCCAATTTAGGCGGAAAGTGTGGACTGCACAGGCTAATCTGGGACAACACTTTACGCACATGCATAAAACCCTCTTTTCACAAGGCTCAAATTTATGTTTCTGCTTTCGGTGTATGTGATGAGAAATTATGTACATGTACAAATAAGCATTGTTAATTGCATTTTTCATTATACATATATGTTGTAAATTATCTATTTGATACTTTGATTGTAGAAAGATCTTGCAACTATTTATTATTTACCCACATACAACTTTCTATGTTTTGAAAAGTAAGTAATATAAAGATTGTTTCTATGGTGTGTGTTACAGTATGTATTGTGTACATTCCATGGGTTATAAACTGTTGAATCGGCTAGTACCTGTAGTTCAAGCTTTATTCTAGAAAAATCTTCATGAGCTTCATGAACTTGATATTCATGGCATAAATATAATAAGCAGGGCTCAGGAAAAACCAGACTTTATGCATGTGCATAAAGTGTTGTCCCAAATTAGACTGTACAGTCCACACAGGGACAACATTTTCACTTTTATTGAATTTTTTTTTGGCTTAAAGGTAGTCTCTTCTTAGCCAAAATCTAGTCTAGGTAGAAAGTGTCGTCCTTGATTAGCCTGTGCAGACTCTCACAGAATAATCTGGGACGACACTTAACACATATGCATTAAGCCCTGTTTTCCCAGAGCCCGGCTCAATCGTATGGGTAAAAACCTCTGTAATCTTAAATAGGCAATATATTACAGTACTACCAAGAATTGGGTTTTTGAAACTCTGATTTCATGTTTAAAATTGATAAAATGAACTATTAAATGAAATACATAACACAATCAGATAGGCATAAACCTTGAAACAGAAATCACATATGGTGGACTCTGCAGTTAGACATATTGAAGAAGAAGCTTTTATTTAATCATCGTTTATCAGCTTCTTTAAATTGACTTTAGGTTTCATGTGAAAGATATAAGCCGTGAGAATTGAACTGAAGAATTTTGCTTGTTATTGTAATGATGTTCACCTTCTGCTGTTTTATTATCTGTTAAGTTTATCTTTCATTAGAAACTGTTCTAAAATTATATGTAGTAAAACCATATTCAAATAATTTATATAAATTTTATCATAGTGTTAATTTCTGTTTATTTTTAATGATTTTTAAACATGTGTTTTATTGTTTCTGTTACACTCTGTGTACTTTTATGTCTTGCCTACCGTGCAATTCACATTCTTTACTTTCTGTGATATATTTTCTAATATTGTTTTTGTATTCTATTTTAAGAAGTTATTTCCATTGAAATGTTTTCCAACTGGTGAATGTTATGCACACACAATGGAGTAAAATGTAAAGGAGGCTGCATATCTAATGCCCTGCCGTTCTTTTTTAGAGATATTGAAGGCAAGTATCCATGACCTTGTCAAGATAATCAAACAAATAAGGAATAACAATGTCATAATTAAGTTGTTGAAGATTTTCTGGTCTATAATTCTGCTCACTTTTTTCAACTTTATAAAAATCAGTGTTTTTCATAAGCGTAAATTTTAGATTAAACCTTAAACGGGCATTATAATATGTACAATTTTAGTATCTGCAAACATTCCTAGTGTCTATAAGGCATTTATCTGTATATGACATGTTTAAAATGTGTCCGCTTTGTGTTATGAGTCATTGAGCATTTTGTTTCCCTAACTTATAATAATACTTTATAATTCAGTTCACACCATCCATTAATACGTAAAAACATGCATGTGTTCATAAGTAGCATAAATAAAGCAAAATTAAAACATGTCTGCCTTGTTTATTATTTATTTTGCCATTAATTGTGTATAATATGACTACAGTGAGTATTTTAAACATAAGAATATCGTTTCATATCAAAATGGAAACAATGGTTCCAACAAAGTCATCATCAAATTGCATTATAATACTTAGTTCCATTCCTTTGGCGCTCACCTAAAATCAAAGGAACATGTTTCAACAAAATCTGCCTATCGGTTCTAAAGATGTTGTTTATAGCCCCTTTAACGCTTAAAATCAGCAAAAGCCAAAATTTCAACGCTAGATGTGGTCTGGTAACATAGATTTAACAAGATGTAAAATGCTCTTTTATTTTATTGTGGCACAATATATTCCATTTTAATTTCCCACAACGATATCTATTCATACATCACACGAACACTAAATTGGTAAATGAACATGTGTTGAATATATTGTACCACAAAAAATAAAACATTTTGTGTCTTGTTAAATCTATATTACCCGAGGATATCTAGCGTCAAAATTTTGGCTTTATCTATAAGGAACAATGATTGTCTGTGTTAACTTTTTTTTACAAAATATTGTACGAAATATTCGTTGATTTGGAGCGTTATAGGGGCTTTAACAAATGTGAACACACACATTTACAAATAAACTGTCAAAGTAGTTGGCTAGTGGAGCTAATAAAACAAAAAAGATAAGTTTTTGTCAGGTTCTTCATGACTGTTTTATTTACACGCATTTTTATCATTCGCAAACCTTAACATGAGAACTTCATGCGTTTTGATTGGGGTCATGTGTGTCGATGATGCGGGTCATATAAGCATGTGTATGTCTTTGATAATTTGTGAGTGTTTTTTTAACACCATTATTTTCCATGGGAAGTGCCAATATAACAATGATTGATAAAACAACATTAAAACCTATTCAACTTCTTTAAGATTTATTTCAATTCATAAATTAACAGAAGACAGTGATACAAAAAGAGAAATCTATTAAAGATATATTTACACATTTATTGATAAAAATAGGTGTTCATTCTTTGAACTATTAAAAATATGTCTATTTGCATTTATGCATTTGTAAACTCCTTAAAACAGTAAGTTTTTTGTTTAACAATAAAACACAATACATCTGTAAAGAGTTTTATCCAAAGATATGTTTTTCAACAAGAATAACAAATATAACAACCCGAATTCAAGTACATGTTATATAAAACACATGATAGCGCTAATTAATAATAAACTCCCAGGTTGTAGGACTATTTCAACAATTCTTGCAAAGCAAACCAAAGAAATCAGGTGTATGTTAACCCTTTGTATGCTGGGAAATTTGTCATCTGCTAAAATGTCGTCTGCTGAATTTCTTAAATCAGCATTTTCTTCGATTTTTTTCAAAGAATACTATCAGAATAGCAAACAGTTTGGATCCTGATGAGACGCCACGTAGTGTGGCGTCTCATCTGGATCCAAACTGTCTGCAAAGGACTTCAAAATCCGGTTCCAGCACTCAAAGGGTTAAACATGGTATAAAGAGTCAATGACAGAGCAAATAAATACAAATGAGCCTCATTCTAGAAAAATGCATGTTTGTAAAGTGTTGTCCCAGATAAGCTTATGAAGTCTGCACAGGCTAATCAGGGACGACACTTTCCCCTTTTATTGTATGTTTTTTTAAAAAGGAAGTCTCTTCTAAACGAAAATCAAGTCTAGGCGAATCTGTTGTCCCTGATTAGCCTGTGTGGATAGCACAGGCTAATCTGGGACGACACTTTAAGCACATGTATTAAGCCTTGTTTTCCCAGAGCGATGCTCAAATCCAATCTGCCGTCCTTAAGACGTTAATTACTTCTATGTACCCACAAAACTTGTTTAAAAAAATATTGTTCTTGTGTAAACCTTTGGATAATATGTTATAGATACAAGTTCTATACTTATTGTAATTCAGTTTATTTTAACAAACCAAGTAACAAATAAATATGATATTTAATATCCTGAATTTGTGCTCGAGTGTCACTTTCTAACAACATATTGGTAAGCAAAGTACCACTGTGGAAACATTAATTTTCACCAAGGTCTAATGTCCTTTCCGCAAATTTATGACCACTTTTTTACCAATCTTGCCATTTGTAAGTTTAACCGCATTCTACAAGTTTAAATATGCTGATAGTTGAACATGTTATTAGAAGCTGACAAATTAAGCCATGAATTTGCGTGACTGTTGTGGACTGTAAATGTAATAAAGTATTCAATAAACAACACGCAACAGTATGTGATAAAGGAGATCTGGGCTACATCTTAATATGCGACCAGTATTAGACGTGGTCCCCTCTCAAGTAATTGACTATTCCAATCTAGACCAGTGCATGTGTTTATGACAACAAACATTCTGTCATAATTGTGTCTTCTACTGTCGTTTTGACAGATCGGATGTTACATCAATGTATTTTAGGTTATTTTTTTCCCAAATTTAAGACCGCAACAATATGCTTGCAATTCAAGTTGCGCAAAATTTGGACCCCACAAATTTAAGTGATTTCACAGTAGAACTTTGCAAAATGCCCACACAAGTACACTATGTACACTTAAAACTAAAATATATAAAATCGAGCAATCAGTTCGACATTTTTAAAAACAAGTTAAACGAAGGCATGATAACAATGAGGATATTATTTGGAATAGCCTTTTCATCAAGCAATAATAACAATCACAGTTTCCTAACAAATGTTTCTTATTCATTCAGAACTTTTAAGAAGTTTACGTGGCCCACGTTTCTGGGGTCCCTGAGGCTTGTCAAATTTCATGGTTGCTATGTTTTTCTTGGGATGCAGTTCATCATACAGGAATTCTTCCGTCAACTCGCTGGGGTCGTCTATCTCCAGCTGTAAGGAAAGAGAATATAGAGTACCAGTCATGAAACATCAACCATTTGTAAAGGAATAATAACTTTGCAGTTTGACTCACTAAATCAGAGATTTTGAGTTGAAGCTGTCCTTGCTATGTGAGAGAGTCAATGTTTATTTTTCCAAAGTTTATACATGAACTTTGCATTTAAATAAACAAATACAAATGTTTCGCAGGAAAATGTTAGATCTATGTCTATTGAACAAACAAACAACCAGTACTAAGAAATTAAAGACAGTGGTAAGGAAATGCAATATGTTTGTAGCGTGTAAATATCTATAAAGGATTTGTTCCATCCTTATGAGATAGGGCAGTTCCAATACTACAAGACAAAACAAGAAATCCAGCTTCATAATTCCCTTACCACCTCCTTTTCATATTTGTGTCGTGTTCTGAGAAAACTGGGCAAAATGCATGTGCGTAAAGTGTCATCCCAGATAAGCCTGTGCAGTCCGCACAGGCTAATCTGGGACGACACTTTCCGCCTAAACTGGATTTTCGCTAAGAAGAGACATCATTTAAACGAAAAATTCCATAAAAGCGGAAATTGTCGTCCCTGATTAGCCTGTGCGGACTGCGCAGGCTAATCTGGGATGACAATTTACGCACAAGCATTATGCCCAGTTTTCTCAGAACACAACATATTTACACATAATCTTTAATGAAATACATGTCAAGTAAAAAGTGGCCACAAAACATGTCTCCATCAATTCTACCAAACTCACAAAATCATCCAAAGTTCTTACAACTAAAAAGGCATAGTGACTCTATTTCCCTGTAATAAAGACACATACAAACAGCTATATATTCCCTCTTTTCACACACATATTTGTCTAGTTACAATTATATACTGGTGAAAGCATGAAGAAAAAACAAGAGCACCGCATAGCGGGTGCCAACGCTCGGCTGTGGGTGCTTAGATTTTGTTTTTTTGACCTTGAAGGTCATCATTGACCTTGACCTTTTCACCACTCAAAATGTGCAGGTCGATGAGATACACATGAAAAACAAAAAAACAACAACATGTTTTTGACCTTTGACCTTGAAGGATGACCTTGGCCTTTCACCACTGAAAATGTGCAGCTCCATGAGATACACATGCATGCCAAAAATCAAGTTGCTATGTTCAATATTGCAAAAGTTAAGGCCTATGTCAAAGTTTTGGAACGCCGCGGACGGCGGACGAGAGGGCTGTGACAATACCTCGGGTTTTCTTCGAAAACAGCCGAGCTAATAAAATCAATGCCAATAAATAGTTTTGCTATACACTCCTCAAGTGGGATTCAAACTCACTCCTACAACAATTGCACACACTTATAAGAATTTTAGTATACAACAGAACCGTTATCCATCATACATAAAGTGTTACAGGTACTTCATGTCCATTTCAATCATAAGGATTCTACTACTACTACTACTAACTGTCCCCAGCCTTAGAAAAGTTCAAATTTAACAGACCTTTTACAAAAACGACATCTGTGTTAAGCATCAATTCAATTAATATTTAATAAAAGAAAATTATATTTTTTTAATATACTTCATAAGCAGTCAATATGCCCCTTAAAGCTATCACTAATACCTTTTTCTCGAGCTGTAGATTTAGCTGCTGCTCTAACTGGGCTACAAAGGGGCCTTTACAGCTTGAGTACAGCATTCTCTCCTTTATCGGGCATTTGTAGCCTGGCATTGAGTAGATGAACACTGAAAACAATCACAAAATGGGAACTGGTACTTTGTAAATTACTATGTTTTTTATGTTTCTTATAAATATTTAACACTGATGATTATATAAATCTGATTAAATTAATAACACACTGTGCACACATACACATTTTTTATAAATAATATTTAATACAAAAATGTATACCTGGTAATAAATAATTTCAATGTCCACATATTTGCCTCTTAATGTACCGGTATTCATTACTTTAGCGATTTGATTTGTCTTTTTAATGTCTTCTTTAATACCTGATTTCCACTTACTTTGTCACTCAAATAATTTTATGATAACTTGAATATAATTTACTAAAATTGTTTCAAAATAATTACATAGGTAATTCAAATATTGGATACATATTAAAAAAAAGACAAAAACGCCTTTGACCTTGACGGATGACCTTGACCTTTCACCACTCAAAATGTGCAGCTCCATGAGATACACATGCATGCCAAATATCAAGTTGCTATCTTCAATATTGCAAAAGTTATGGCCAATGTAAAAGTTGTAGCAAACAAACCAACAAACGGACAGGGCAAAAACAGCATAAACAAGAGATGTGTTTGTCAGAAACACAATGCCCCCTACAGCGCCGCTCTGAAGAAAAAAAGTTTTATTGTTTTTGACCTTTGACCTTGACAGATGACCTTGACATTTCACCACTCAAAATGTGCAGCTCCATGAGATACACATGCATGCCAAATATCAAGTTGCTATGATTGCAAAAGTTACGACCATTTTTCAAAACCTAACTAAAGTGTGACGGAATTTCAGAAGGACAGACAGACGGACAGTGCGATCACTATATGCCACCCTACCGGGAGCATAAAAAGACATGTGTTGATATGGATGCCCCTGCATTTCGCTGGATGCCCCTGCATCCCACTTCTGTGTTATGATGGTTTTACATTTGTGGAAATGTTATTTTAAAATCTATCAATATGGCAAAGTTATGTTGAGACAGGAATTTACAAGCTGTTTAATAGCCAAAAGTCAATGTTTTCCTCGAAGCGTGACCTTGACCTTTGAGATTAGGAGATGCATTTTAAACACAACACGCTGTCTCCTGATGATGGTCATTTGTGGAACGTAGATTTAAAATTGCATGATGAATGACAAAGTTACAGTCCAAACAAGCTGTTTTATGGCCACATTTGAAATTTGACATCTGGGTGTGACCATGACATTTGCCGTAAGGAGATGGAAATTACACGTCTTCTTTTGATGGTTTACATTTGTGCCAAACTATAAAAAAATCCATAGATATACAGCAAAGTGATGGCTGAGACAGGAAGTATTGCACAGACGGACGGACAGTGCAACTGCTTTATGGCACCTTCTTCGAAGGGGGATATAATAAAGGTTGCTGATGCCTCATTTAAGGTTTCATACTCAATATCATTACCTTTAGAGTGCAAGAAATCGCCTTCATGCGTGTGTTTGAACGTGAACAGGTGGTATCGAGCAGTTTCTACAGGGACCTTGGACGACAGCTCTTTAGTCGATACATTCCCGCTATCAGCCAGTTCAATACTTTCACCAGATATGTCGAGTTTCTAGGAATTTAAGAGTTGGTAAGTTTGTGTGACTCAGCGTTGCTCAATACTACATTATAATTTTTAAACTTAAACAAATTCATTTGAAAGATTTTATGGAAAACATGATTTCAAGCGAAATAAAGTAAATTAGTTTAAACTTTTTTATTTTAGCTTGATTGCCTCGAAAGCCGTAGGCTTATAGAAACGCTCTTGAGTCCGTTTCCTGGGACTAGAACCAGTACTTGGTGTCTTTGGGGGAGATCAAAGGAACGCTCCCAGTGGGGTTCGTAAATTACACAGCCACTAACATTGCATTTTTTTTAGACCCGTATTTGTTTTCATTTTTATAGGAAGAACAAAACATTTTCAGACAAATTAGAATTTGGTAAGATTAAGAATAGTTTCAACAAACAGTTGATTTAATCCACATGGGGAAAATACTGTCAATTAACTTTCACTTACCAACTGTACATAGGTGAGTTTGTCTTGAAGAAAATCTATGATTTTATGGGCAGCTTCATCCGAGATTGGGAACTGTAAGCCTTTCATTGTTTGATGCTTGGAATCTATGGAAACATCAGTGCGAACCTAAAAGTTATAACAGATACAGACACAATTTGACCCGCGTCATGCGAAAATTGGTCAAATGTTTTGTAGGAAAATGTTAGATATATATTTCCTTGGAACAAACAAACAACCAGTACTAAGAAAATTAAAGATACTGATTAAGCAATGTGATATTTTTGCAGCCAGTAAATTTCTATATTAAATTTATTCTGACCTTATTAGAGAAGGCAGTTCTAATACTTTATGACAAAACAAAGAATTTAGCTACACAATTCTCCAACCATAACCACGTCCTTTCTATATCTGCAAATAATCCTTGTTTTTTTTTAGTGTTTATAATTTTTATTACAGACATATATACACACATATAATATACATAGTATATAAGTACAGGTATTTGATGAGTACATAAATTAAATTATTATCTCTGTAAGATATTACATACATAGTTTAGGCATGTTATATACAGAGTATTTTAAGAACAGGTATTTGATAAGAACATACATAAAGTTATAAACATACATTCATATACAATTTATAGTGTTTAATTTTTGAAGAAGAAACTGCAGGAAATAGCCAGATCAACAGGGCTAAAGTTCAACATCAGCAAAACAAAATGCCTCAGGATCAATCCAGGCAGCAGACAAGGCATCCACATAGAAGGGCAAGCCATTAAAGAAGCTGACCACTTCATATACCTGGGCAGTATTGTCAGCAAGACAGGAGGTACAGAAGAGGACATCAAGGCCAAAATAGGGAAAGCACGCCACGCATTTGTGACAATGAGACCAGTGTGGAACAATCGGAACATCCACTGGAAAACAAAGATCAGGCTCTTTAATACCAATGTCAAGACAGTCCTCCTTTATGGCGCTGAAACCTGGAAAAGGACTAGATGACTGGACCAGAGTCTGCAAGTATTCATCAACAAATGTCTGAGGCAGATCCTAAGGATAAGATGGCCAGAGAAAGATTTCAAACCAGGACCTATGGGCAAGAACAGCGCAGCAACCGGTTACGAACTCAATACTTCAGAAGAAGTTGAGATTGATCAGACACACGCTGCGAAGAACCCAGCCCAACATAGCAAGGCAAGCCCTGGATTGAAACACTCAAGGACAAAAAAGAAGAGGTGGGCCTACAAAATCCTGGCGCAGAACACTGGACATTGAGCTTCACAAGATAAAGATGTCATGGGGAGAAGTGAAAGCCTTGGCCATGGACCGAACCAGATGGAGAGCTGTGGTAAAGGCCCTATGCTCCGACCGGGGCAAAGACGAATAAGTAAGTAAGTAAGTAATATTTGAAGAAATATACAAACAAAACTCATTTGCACATGCATATTATAAGTTTTAGTTGTAAGTATGTATATCTTTTATCTGTAATATATAACACATTCAAAAGGTTACTTACGTGCTGAATTGCATTGTGTAAAATACATAAATAATGCAGACTTTACAAAATACTTGTGTCATAAACAATATCTATATTATCTATATTATGTGTTATAATGAGTGATGTAGTTATGGGTGATGTCTATAAATAGTTGTTCAAGGGACCAGTCTCGTAATTCATCATCTGTTTAAATTGTAGTTTTATACATTTCAAAATTGTGTTTCATAATATTTACAAGTCCAAAAGTTGAAAGGATTCGGGTTTTTTCCTCTGACAATGAAACATTTACCATTTAATTTCTATACACGCAATGTTTAAATCATTCATTTTTGGGGTCGTGATTCCAAGTATTAGATCCTGACATGTAATCTGAATAGTAAAGCTTGGTCTTCTTCTATTAAAAGTCTCATAAACAAATTTAACAAGCAAATTCTTTTAATTATTATCCCCCGCTAATATCATATTGAAATCTTATATAGATTCTGAGATATAGTCCTAAAAAGTTTGTGACAGATGGACGGACGGACTGACAACGCCAAAACTATATCCCTCCTCCTTTGGCGGGAGATAACAATATCTGCAGATAATCCTAATTACAATGAATGTCAAGTACAAAGCACATGTCTCCATCTATTCTACCAAACTCACAAAATCTCTTAATAAATTGGTCTTATGCCAGAGGCAGCCAACGAAGCCACACACCAGCTCGTGCATTTGAGCATTCTGGGTGCAGCCAACGTAGCCCAACACCAGCCCGGGCATTTGCACATTCTGAGACCATACAATCTTGCATGACTTCATTATGGACAGGGTAGCTTTTGACTAGACTGCTTATGATGCAACTCATTTAAAATAAGCCTTGTTCTGAGAAAACTGGGCATAATGCATGTGCGTAAAGTGTCGTGCCAGATTAGCCTGTGCAGGCCGCACAGGCTAATCAGGGATGACACTTTCCGCCTAAATTGGATTTTTGCTTAGAAGAGACTTCATTTAAACGAAAAATGTCATAAACGCGGAAAGTGTCGTCCCTGATTAGCCTGTGCAGACTGCACAGGCTAATCTGGAACGACACTTTTCGTGCATGCATTATGTCCAGTTTTCTCAGAACGCAACTCAAATGTCAATTTTGAGTACAGGGATTAGAGTCGTAGTCAATGACTTTAAGCTTACTGTTCAGCCAAGACATGAAGCTTATTATATTGTAGAAAATGAAGTTCCTTTTTTATTAAAACAGCATATGGGGCAATGAAGTGGCAGTATTAAATGTTTGGACTTCAATACTTTTGCAACATTAAACAGTTTATAGCATCTTTACTCTTGAACCATCAGCACAATATTATTGAGAATAAAAGTGTAAAACTATAAAATCTTCTTTTAAACTACACAATTTTGTTTTAAAAATGTTACCAGCATACACACTATATATTTTATACACAGTTTAACATGTCTCCAGGTACGTATGCCCTTCCACTTTCAATCAGCATTAGCGATATCTACAGTCCATACTTCTGTTACTATATCTGCCATTGGTTTACAAGAACCACTGAGTGAAGACCATTACACCAGTACAAAGAAATCTCAACATATTAGCTAAGTTCCATTAAGAAGGTGTGATCTCAGAAAAAACATTTCAAACATTTGACATGGATGTTTATCTCTGGCACCACCTCATATGGGAGATGCAGTAATAAAGGAGCCCATGATACTTTCAAGGTTATGCTAAGATCAAAAGTTTGTGTTTAATGTTGCAGAAATCTAGCAGAAATTCCTGCTTATACACATATGCAGCATTCCTACCTCATTCTGCTTGATGTACTTGAGTTCCTCCTCTGCGGCGGTGAGGGGGGCGTGGGAGCTCTGATGTTCCAGATGCTTCTTGAATCCCGACAGTGTCACATCAGCCTGCGTAACCATGTACAGACATGTTGAATAGAACCATAGGTTTTGAGCCATGATGTAGCTAGATATCACCCTTGAACACTAAATCATTTATTATTGCTTAACTGTGTTTGCTCAGCATACGTGTAACCAATAATACCACTTTAACTTAATTTATAATGTTTTATAAAACATATTTTCCGGCCCATGCCATGGACTTTCAGCAAAATCCGTCACTTTGTCAATTTTTCAGAGATTTTTTTAATTGCATCCCCCTATGACCTTGACCATTGAGCTCTTGATTTAAATACTTAAATACCGGTCTTCTAGCAATCAAGACAAACCAGCATAGTAATTTATATAATCCTACATTAAACATATTTCATGCTACAAGACCCTGTGACTGTCACTATTGATCACAAAGTTAATAGGCGTCTTAAATGAGGCTACGAGAGTCAAAACAATTCTGGCCAATTTGATATAAATTGAATCATTTATGTGGCTTCTAGATAGAAACAATGATTTAAACATTGACCTGGAGATCTAGCTTTTGACCCAACACAGCCAATATTTGAACTAGGCCTAGATAGTATTGAGTATTCTGACCAGGTTTCATCATGAGTAAATTATAAATGTGGCTCATAGAAAAGTAAAAATGTTTTGCTAAGATTTAATCTAGTGACCTAGTATTAGACCCCACTTGATGCAGATATAAACTTTGCTAGATAATTGTCAATATAAACATTCTGACCAAATTTTATCCCAATTGATTTCGTTAAATACAGTTGTGAAAAGTGTAGAACTGTCAACAATCCGTTATTTCTAACAAGGTTGATACATAAAACATTCAAGCTTGCATCTAAATCTACCTCCACAGTCCCAAACACTTCCTCCTTTATTATGCCAGTTCCAAACTCTAACTTCATGGTAGACCGTGTGGCTGCGTACAACATCTTTTCCTTCACCTAAAATTCAGGACCAGTTGTTTAACATCTAATTATAATGTTCGTCCATCTAATTATAGTGTACGTTCATTACTTTTACATTTGTTTGGTTAGAATTATTATACATGTATCAGGGATTTCAATAGACGCAGAATCCTGCGTTTTGACGCGAGCAATTTGAAAATGACTCGTTTTTGACCCGACCATTTTTTCTGCCGTGCGTCATTTTGACGCAACGAAAATTTGACCCGCGCGTCAGTCAGTTTATATCTGACCATTTTTTTCATGATATAAATCCCGTTATGCTCCTAATTGACATTCATTACCCCAAACTCGGTCAATACATAGAGGGATACCCCAGGCGTCGTTTATCTTATCTAATCTCTTCCAATAAACATGTCACCGTCTATAGAGTGCGTGTGCGCATTTATTGTGAAATTAGCAGCACATGCATATGCCGTTAAAACAGTACCTTTGAATTATGGTGCATAATCCATAATAAAATCCAAACAAAACACCTATTACTCTTTCAACAAAACTAACAACTATTAATTGACATAAACACAAAAGTTTCTTTTCGACCCGTATTATAAATTGTCAACACTTAAATCCAAACTGCGAGAACAACAATTGTTTATATCGGAAAGACCAATTAACGCGTATTAATTGACAACGAACACGGCGCCGTTCTTAGTTACACTTTTTGCGAAATAAGTTTACACAATACAACACGTGGTCATGAAAGTTCAAAGCAGCCCTTTGAAGTGGCGCCGATTAGCGGGTACCGTCTAGCAGTTGAGAACTTTAAATGTATTTCATGTGACGTCATTGACTAAGTAAATTGCTTAAATCGTAACCGTTACACAATCGTTTGTGAACTGTGTTAACTCAGATCGGATTTATTGTTTGTGAAAGGTGTAATTCGGTAATTAAAAAGTACTTTAAAGAGGGTGCCGAGCATCATCATCACACCTTTATGGTGAGCAATTAATTACTTATGGCGAGAAAGTTGTGAAAACAATATCCGTTTTACAATTTTATGCGGCAACACTTCAATTTCAGTACATGTATATTTCATCATGTCCATTTATAGAACTGAAGCACATCGTTTTTCTACAGCCACGGGATTTGCTGGTACAAATTTCCATCTACAGCGTACACCAATCACTATACATGTATGCCTTGTAAAACCCGTGTTTTAATAAGAGCGCGAAATTGTTGATGTCGACTGTCACGCATGGAAAGCGTGCGTGTTGCAAAAGTGCTGTAACTAAATTGCAACTCGGTACATGTATTTTTTAGAATGAACAACTTACAGTGGAATAAATGCACTCAATGAGGAAGTCCCATGGAAACCTTAGAAAAAAATACGTCAATTTACGACTAATTCAACAACAACAACTACATTTTTGTTGACTTATTCATTTACCTAGGAAGTGAGGCTTGTGAATAACTGCAAGTAATTTATAGTGAACAAAAGAATTAATGGTGCTAGTTACATGAATTATAAATTAGTTGATACCAGTATAGTATTATTCATAAAAAGTTTATGATATTACTTGTGTTCCTTTATATGAATCATTTTGTATGCAAATATGTCATCTAAAAAAATTGAATAATACAGACAAAAACACAATTCATGTACACTTATTTTTTGCGCTTCAAAATTGACCCCAACATTTTTCAATTTGACTCCTCAAAATTTCAGTCCAGGGGTCATTGACTCCGGGTTTTTAAAATCTATTGAAATCCCTGCATGTATTGATGACAGCTATCAGTACAATAATTCTAAGAAATAATATGTAAAAATAATTATGTTAATTTGGTAATGATTATTTGCTAGTAATTTATATTAAATTTCAAAGTTTTATGTCAAACAGTACATATGGTACAGAAATCGGTTCATTTTGCGGTAAAATGTGCAGTTCATTTAATCAAAGATAAATTGTTAGATGAACTGTATAATATATTAAGACGATTATTGACCCGATAATCATAGAACAGGATCTGACATTCAATAGCAAGAAAACTAGTTTTTCTTTTAGTATTTAATAAAATTAAAAGGCCCTCTAGTCAATAATTATATACTGAACACAGTACTTCTAGAACCGTTCTAATCTATGACATGTAATGCTTACAGGTGAAAAATCTGGGGACCATGCCATGAAGATCCATTCATATCCCTGATTGTTCTTTGAATCCAGCCTGTAGAGGATATAGCAGGGTTGCTTTTCTTCCAACTGGGGAAGGACTAAATTGTTATAGTGTGCACACATGTGTTAAGGTATCATAATGTACGGAGAAAAGAGCCGGTCCCTGGGAGTACTGCCCTTAATGCATGTCATGATGTGCCTCTCAGATAGCCTGTGAAGTCCACACACTCTTATCTGGGACAAATCTACACCCATAGACTGGATTTTTTTTAGAAGAGACATCCTTTAAATGACAAATTCCATAAAAGCAGAAAGTGTTGTCCCTGATTAGCCTGTGCAGACTGCACATGCTAATCTGTGATAATACTTAAAGAACATGCATTCAGCAAAGTTATTCCTAGAGTGCGGCTAAAAACATGTTAATAAACCACATAACAAATGGCAAACAATTTATTTTGCAAAATTTTAACAACATATGTTCAATCAAGTTCTATAAGATATGGATTGACCTTTTTAATAAGTCACTTATTATAAACACATATATGGTTGTTTATTCAGTATATAACTGAAAATTGCACACAATGAACATTTACAACAGATTTATTAGCTGAAGAGTCAGATGATTTTTTCAAAAGGATATCTTGCTCCCAGGTCCCATTAGGTTTCTCGCTGTTAGCAAGTTCAAGTCGCTCTGTAAATTAAAACAAACAACAAATGAGATGTCAGGGTGTAAATTTTATCCATTTCTTGAAATCCTGACACATTGTTGTGATTCATTTCTTATTCTGTTAACAGTGTGACTACTTTGCGTTTTTAAATATTTTACAGCAGTGTCAGGACAATTTGATTCCCTCTGTTACTTTGAGATGTTTCCCTCTGTTACTTTGAGATGTTGTGAATCAACATTTGAATGGCAATTACATAAAAAACAGCCATCTTGAAACATGGACAGTCCATTATATCTACTATTTTACCAATAACAACACAAAATACATCAACAATTTTTACCATTTTTAATTGCTATCTTGATGAGTCTGTAGCCTCCATCACGGCTATGAGACAGAAACTCTTTCAAATCATCAGAGGCTAAACAAAAACAAAAAGCAGCACATCAAATGAGCCACACTCTGGGAAAACAGGGCTTAATGCATATGCGTAAAGTGTCATCCCAGATTAGAATGTTAAGTCTTCACAAGCTCATCTGGGACAACACTTTCCACTTTTATGGTATTTTTCATTTAAAGGAAGTCTCTACTTATCCAAAATAAAGTTTAGCCGGAAAATGTCGTCCAGGATAATCTGGGCAACACTTGTCACTTTAAGCATATGCATTTAGCACCATTTTCCCAAAAATGAGGCTGAAATGTTTGTTACACAAAATTCAAACGGTTAAATATGAAGCATTATTTGCACATTTTGTGGGTAATATGTACAAATGAAGCATTATTAGCACATTTTGTAGGTTATATGCTAATTAATCTTGAAAGATAGTTGACCATTACAGTGTGGTTGTGTCCTTTGTGTTGTTTGAATTTATTTTAGATCTGAATAAGTGAAGCATGATTAAAATTAGCTTAGCTAAAATTGTTGCCATACCCCTAACCATTTTGCCATTATAGGCATATCATTAAAGTCTTGAAAAATATCTCTTTTTGTCATGCAATTTCATAGATTGATAGCTTGTAGTTGCAAAATATCAACAAAGTGACATTAAGCGTCTTTGTGATGAATTACGTCATTCAAGTCATAAGATTGTAGAAACAAGTTTTGTTGTTGTTTTTTCAAGTGGGTGGGGTAAGGCCAAGATAGTATTCAATATCAAAGCAAGATATATTCAATGGGATGCTTATCTTTACTAAGGAGGGAGTCTCGGGCTGCATGTTTAAAAAACAGTCCAGCAGAACTCTACAAAGATGTTTCTATTCAAACCCTTTTTACCAGCAAGTCATGCCAAGTGTTAAAAAATCTGCCTGAATACTAATTAAAATATAAAGCATTCTGATGATACAAACACACTAACAGCAATGTTGAGGTATTGAAAACTAGGAATGGAAATTGTATAATCAATTTTATCCGAATGTTAAAGAATCCGGAATATAAGTACATTTAATGAATAAAGAAGCCACTAAGAATTTCTTAAACGATATTGATAAATTAAAGAAAATCATTATTTAATTTGATAAATTTAAATATAATTCAGTAGTTAACTATACTACCTGTGATTCCAGTTTGATGAGACATCTTTTGAGTTAAAAAATTAAAAGAACCAAACACGGAAGTAAATGTAAACACCCTACAGGTCACGTGACGAGTAATAAAAGTAAACGTACCCTACTGTACTTGTATGTGTGTGTTCTGACTATGGTGTACCGTTTGTGGAACCTTTAAAAAAACGTGGCAAGCTGAATTCCGACTAAGTTACACAAAATATCTTTGATTATAATATATTATTTGTTAGCTGATACAAAAGAAAGAAGATGAACCACGAATATAAATAAAATGAAACAAACAGTGCGTTTTTTTAAATTCCAGTGACACACCTATATTATAAAAGTATCATTATTGAAGTATGTACTGCACATACTAAATTTTAATTAACAAATCAAAATAATGTATTCAAATAATTAATGCTTTGAATACATATTGAATAATAAAAGTACGTACTGGTGTTTCCGAAATGTCCATCGAAAAATAAATAAATACAAGGCCAGGCCGGTAAATAAAAGAGGACCAAAGCAATTCGCAAATATAGATTTGTATCTCTGCACCTGTAAATTAGTGAGCACTATATGGTAATATGCACTTTATCGTCTAAGGAATTTGTGAGCTGACAGTTTCAACCTTCTGCCATCGATAAGCATCTACCGCAATTCACTAATTAACCCACACACAATTAAGATCAAACCTACGCTGTACATCAAAGCACTGCGATTCCGATTTATCTGAATAGATACGCATCTCCATGATATATAAACATCAACACTGGAGTTTCGATGACAAATTTATCGTTGGTGCTGACATATTACAAGGACATTTAGTAATTTTGATGTAAGTATTTTTTAAATTTATTTAAATAAATGTATACATTTTCGAAGTCACAATAATAGCGGGCCAGTTTATAGATTGGCAAAATGACTACATGTACTAGTATTTGATTTTTTTTTCCATATAATTCGAAAAAACAACACAAAGTTTAGATTAAATCTAGCGAAATAAAACCCATAACCTATGACAATACTAAAAATCTCGTTTCATTAGTGGATTATCATCATTCAAATAATAAAGCGTTTCTAACGCATTTCATCTGAAAATACGTTTACATTAGTAGCAAACATAAAATAACCACAAATATTTAATAATACGATGTTTTTTTCTCATTTTAGATGTACGTTTCACAAACAGTAGCGTCCGCGACCAACGGTCGCGTCTTCGGTGTGATTGGTATTTCAAGAATGCGAAATCCGGGGACCAATGCGTGTAAGGCCTCCTCATCCGGGGAGACCGGAAGTGACATGGATACATCCGGGTACTCGTCTACGTCATCACTGGAATCGACCGAAGAGGAGAGACGCGTGACTCCGAGCGAGGAGAAGATAAAGTGCGTGTGGAAATGCTGGAGCCAGCATCTGGATTCCTTTTCCGGTCCGCTATGTTCGACTCCCAAACCCGACGCTGAGAATGTAGTCCTTAAGAAGCGCGTAAAACTCCGTTGCTACAGTCGACCACTGACAGCTGTGAAGAAAATGTTGTGTTCAAATTCTTCTAAAAGAGACGGACTCGTTATCAATCATTGCTGTATAAGAAACCCTTTCAGCCCGGCGCGCGTTCTCAAAAACAGAACCGAAAAATATTTGCACGAAAATGTTCCGAACAATTGCGCGGGAATCGATCGTATGCAATCGCTTGACAGCGGCTTGAATTTTCAACTGAGCACACGTAGTCAAGCGTCTGTCAAACAAAACCGGAAGTTTCGGCCATATATTGCACCTTCTTCTGACGGGGGCATACTAACAACGGGAAGGCGGGCTACAAATGAGAGCCTTCCACTTCGGGTTTCTTGGTTCAAAGGCGCCCTAGACGAGTCTATGGCTGAGTTCCTATCCAATGTGAATCAGGAAAACCTTGCTAGTTACTTGCAGTTTTTTGACAATGTAACAAAAAACGCAAACCTTACACCATCATATTTTAAAGTATGACGTGGTGTGAAGTTAGGTGATATACATGTTGCTTTGAACCAGCATGGTCATTGTGATAACAGTCTATTTTTTCTACCTCGCTCTCTATACTTGGTGTGATATTGTTATTGTTTTGTTTGTTTTGTGCACTAGTTTCAATAAACAAATTATATAAATATTAACTTTATATTAGCTATTATTTTTCATAGAAAAAATGTGCTGCTTTAAATTTAAGTTTCGTGAATATCGGCAAAAGGTCTTTTACCATTTACGTGCAGGTAAAAGACATATTTATGACAAATTAGGTATTATGTGAAGTCATAAAATCGCCGCACGTTAACACATGAACGTGTTTATTTTCTTAGTCGCCGAAAAATATGGATTTAGATTCGAGAGGGCGCCACGAAAAAAATAATTGTTTGCTTCTTTGTAAAAATATTTTAAAGAACAAAACAACCACGGTTAGATTGCACGAACGTCGTAGAAAAATGGTTAATATCTAATAAAACACATTTTTAATGTCGAAGTGACCGATTGTTTCCATTGCCGCGTTATATTTATAAGCAACACAATGTGCAAATAGTATATACTCGTAATCATATGTGTAAGTTAAGAATTTACAATGATTTCTGTCGCATTTACATGATTTTTTATTTTTATTTTAGGTTCTTTCTTAAGATTAAAAGTATGGTAAACAGAAAAATTGAAATAACTATCTCAGAATTGACAATGCATAAACAACGATTTTTTTTTATCTTTGTGAGGAATTTGTTCGTTGATATTTGCAATCATATAAGTCGATAAGCATCAACCACAATTCACTCATTATACCCCGACCAATAGAGATCAAACCCATCGCTAAAGATCAAAGCGCTGAGATCTTGTTTATCTGAATAGATATGGATCTTCATGACAGTTAAACATCAACACTTATTTTTCAATGACAAACTAACGTTCAGGTGCTGATAGATTGCAAAGACGTTAAATACTTGCAATGGTACTTAATTGATTTTGTTTTTCGTTTCTTCTTCTTTTTGTCAATCATTCAGATGGACACGTCGGCTCCCTGCGCAATGGTAGCCCTTCAACCTGTCCAGCTTGGGAAGCCCTGTCAGGAGTTTACACTTCCGCTGGCATAGCTCTCCGGGTCCTATAGGCACTCAAACCAATACACCAAGTTCAGGAATCAGCAGTGTGGTAGATTATTGTAAAATTGAATTGGTATCAGTTTTGAAATTTACATACATGTAGTAATTACAAAGCTTAAAATTTGATTATATTAATATAACATAACTCTAGACTCACCAAAAAAAGAAGTACCAAACTTAATATTATAATATTAGCTGACAGTGTACATGAAATTAAAAATATATTTGGATTATAGCACAATGCCAGCAATAAAGACATCATTAAGGTATTCACTATTGAACTATAAATCAACCAATTTGTGTTGTATGATCAATTGCGACACACAAACGAGAAAGAAACTTAAATTCGTTAAATGCGGTACTAGTACATGTTAATTACCATGAAAAATACTCGGCAAGTATAATGTGATTTTCTTTATGTTCATGCCTTTCATGTGTGTTCCACATCCTACATGAATGTGTTACCTGTCTCTCGGTGAAGAATTATGTACAAAGAGTTTGAAAAAGCTGTCGCACGGCAATTGAAAAAAAAAACAAACAACAAAAATCTTATTTCAGTTGTTCGTTTCACACACATTAACGTCCACGACCGACGGTCGCGTCTTGTGTAAGACTGATGCATCCAGAATTCAAAATCTGGTGACCAAGGCGTACATCGCATCCACATCCTGTGGGACCGGAAGTGACCCCGATATATCCGGGTACTCGTGTACATAATCACTTGGCTTAACGGGACAGAAAAGGTGTCCGACTTCCAACAAAGAGAAAATTAAGAATGTGATGCTTCGCAACTTGAGTTGATCACTGTCGGCAGCGGAGAGAATGCTTTTGTCCAAGTCTTCTGAAAGAGACGCACGCTTTGACATTGCTGGCTGTTTAGGAAACCCATTCTCGTCGGCATCGTAGAGAAAACCCGATCCAGGTTGTTGTTTTCACTTCGACAAAAGCTGGATTGCTGACAGATTGCATATTTAATGATGGGTTTTGTAAGCATGCTGGCTTTTTTCTATGCATGGTAACTTTAAAAAACAACAATCAGTATACACAATTTGAAATGTCATCTGCATTATAGCAAGATAGAAAACACGACAGCATGAAGGATATATATAAATTCTATTAAGTCCAAAACAAAAGCAAATTACAAATACATACACCATACACTTCCAATGTCAGTGATAATGGAATACATGTAAATACAGATAAAAACATCGTTATCATTTATCTTAACAACTTGCTTTTTTATATATATAAAGGTACAGTCTTTCAGGTAAATATGTATATTGAAGATCAGTTGAAAATATAAATTATTATGAATGTATGGTCATTTGTTGAGCAAAAGTTACAGTTTTACACGGAAATCAATTAAGTAACAAAACTACGGAAATTGTCTTAACAAGTATTGATTGCCGATTAACCGCGCTACTAATTGGTGAAGATTAATTAGCATACAAAACGTCCGGTTACTCGAGGCTTAATAAATTGCCAATTATTCGCACATCACATACAATAACAGTGACCACGAAAGTGATAGACCAAAGACCAAACACCCTGCTATAAGAAAGGTCCATAAAGGTTTCTGCATTCATTCGTTCGAGTGAATTGCTTAAAACATTTATAATCCTTAAAAGTAAATGACATAGTGAATACAATAAACGGTATGTTTTAAAGGAAGAGGATAATACAATTCTAAAGTATGTTAATTTCTGAATATGTCAATAAACTTACCTTATCTGTTAATATCAAATACTGGTTGTGGCGTAATAAGTTATATATTTTATGCGAATGACTTGTTCAAGTAATTACGTTTTAGATAACCTTTTCGCAAATCGAAGTTTTGTGGACATAGGAGTTATACTGAAGTATAAACATGAAATAAAAATAAATACATAAACAATTATTATAAATATACTTTTCTATCGCTAGATTGAGTGAGAGTCGTAGACATTTTATAATCACGTTTTGTTTCAATGTGTTTTTTTGTTGAAACTCAAGCGCATGTTTAAATAAGCAATATTCAGAAGCATTATGCGCACCGTTCTCGACACCGTATATTCAAAAACACTTTAAATAAAAAGACATTACAAATCACTAAATAAAGTCCGGCGTTCATACCCTATGACGTTATGAGTCTATGACTTGGTCAGTATGCATGTAAGAATTGTGTTGTTTATATGTTGTTGTTTTTTCAAGGATGCTCGATTCCATCCGATTTTCTATTAGTTGTTCTCTGTCTCTTAGAACAGAAAATATGGAATATGGAAACATTTTCAAGATGTCAATGCCAGTGTGAAAAACAAACAAGTCTACCAGCAATATAAATTATAATAACCAGCGTTAATTAAACATTTATTCGTAATTTTCATTTCAGATGTACGTTTCACAAACATCAACGTCCAAAACTGACGGACGCTTCTTCTGTGTGACTGCCACTGAACTAATGAAATATCCTCCCAAGGCGTCGACGGTGGCCACTTCCGGCGGGACCGGAAATGACTCGGATACATCCGGATATTTGTCTACTTCATACGACTCTCTTGGAGAGGAGACACGACTGGCCCCATGCAAGGAGAAGATTATGAGTGTGTGGCGATGCTGGGTCCAGCATCTGGATTCTTGTTCCGGTCCGCTATGCTCGACTCCCAATCCAGACTCTGAGCAAGTAGTCCTTAAGAAATGCGCGAGGCTCAGTAATTTTAGTCGACCACTGTCAGCTTTGAAGAGAATGCCATGCCCCAATTCTTCTGAAATACACGCGCTCAGTGGCGATTCTTGCTGTCGAACATACATGGCGCCATCTTGTTCCGGTGAGTCCATTAGAAATACCAGTAGCATGTCAACCAGCAAGAGACTTTC
Organism: Dreissena rostriformis; assembly: GCA_007657795.1. NCBI lineage: Eukaryota > Metazoa > Mollusca > Bivalvia > Myida > Dreissenidae > Dreissena > Dreissena rostriformis. Next base: position 11,860 of record VMBQ01004441.1, on the reverse strand, counting down.
AGGACACGGGATGAAAGGGAGTGAAACAAGAGTTCAGTGTTCTTTTCACGGCGTCTTATTAAACGAATCCATGACGGAGTGTCGGTCAAATGTAATTCAGGAAAACCTCGCTAATTACTTTCAAATTAATGATATTGTTATAACGGAAGCGAACATAAAACCGTCGAAAAATGATAAAATCGCCTATTTTAAAATTTGAGATTAGCGATGTTTTTCGTAAATAAACCAAAATCTTATCTGATGTGTAGGTCTACAAAGGGCATACCATTAAAACAACAATCATCAATTTCAATTATTGTTTAAGTCGCCTTTCAGCCCTTGCTGTTTCGTTGATTTTGTTTAGTTTTCCTTGTAGTTATGTTTATAATATATTTAAAGTTTAATTGCTCGTGCATTTCAATAGAAGTTTGCATAACACTGATGTTTTATCAAATATGAGTAGAAGAGTATCACTTTGCGTTATAATCATAACAACACTTGTGTTATTGTCACAAAGAAACGTCTGAGAATAAAGATTTTTTGAAGTAAAAGTAAGTGTCAATCTAAAATGAGTTGTTATGTTTTGCATTTGATATTGATTTGTGACCTTGACCTCCTTCATAAGGACTTGTTTCTTGAGCACATCTCTCTGTCCGAGTATGGCTGTAACTTCAACCACGTTATTTAAAATTCCTAGTTATATTCAATTATATGTTTTGACCATTGACCCTGTAATGTGATCATGACCTTGACCCTAGGTGCATGGGTCTTGCGCTGTCTGACAATTGACAATCAATCTGATCATGGTTCTTCCTTCTGTTGCTTGAAACCATCCGCGCTTGACGGAGTGTTTCTGTCCGTCAGTTTTGGGCGTTGATCTGTGATATTTTTTATTGTTGTTGGCACAGGCGGAGATTAAAAACGCAAACGTTTCTGTCTGCTTGTTGTTGATGTTGTTTTCGAACCGGTCTTGATGTTTCACCCTGTGGTAGGTATGTTTTAAATGTAGAAACAAAGGGCAAAATAAAAGGAAGTATCTATTGAAAAGAAGGGGGCTAATGCGTGTTTGCTGTCAGTAGGATTTGTCTCCCTGTAAACAATGTAGAAATGAAAGTATCGTGAAAATTGTTATTCTAACACGCTACGAATAAATATCGTAACTTAACTACCAGATGCAGCATAGTACAATATTAATAATGTATCTTTTGTAACACAATATTTGTCAAATGGTGTAATAATCTCCAAACTAGTGTGCAGGCATAATGTAGAATCAAAGCGCTGAAGGCACTGAAGTTGTTCGCTGTTGTCGTCCTTGATTAGCTAGTGCGCATTGCACAGGCTAATCAGTGTGCACAGGCTAATCAGTGTGCACAGGCTAATCTTATTTGACACGCATTAAGCCCTATTTTCCCTGAAAGCAGCGAATATGTACAGATTTCAATGATACACACTAGACTGGCCGATGTCGTCTTACAAGCTGGTAAATACAATCACTGCTGAAGTAGAGCAGACGCTCCTAAGCCATGTAAGCATTCATCGTCTGCAGTGCAGACAGGCAGCGGTAATCGTTCCTAGCATAGTGAGTTACGGTTCGATTATATAGAATTTTTGTTGTTGTCTATAGTATACCTGTAGTAATTGGTGAACTCATGTTCAACATTTTATTAATTGAGAACTGTGAATGTAAACAAACTTAACCTTTCACTATTGCATTGTTAGCACCCGTGAATACAAAAGATCGCCGCTACCTGTTGAGAACAAAAGAATGTTTCCCACGCATATCAAATTTAACCCCGCTGTAGTAGCATGCGCTATGAATGAGGTTACACAACATCCCACTATACTTGTTTATCAGCATCTATTAATACAACCTCCGCGCAGAGATTTGACTGGAACCAGCATAGCTGGATCAAATACACACGCATTGAACTATGTTCATTATGGAAAATGTTATGTAAATAATACTCTTCCGCACAGCGAACTATTTCTAGGCGCGTATGCTTACAGGTTCGTTCGTTGGTGAAGGGTAGTTAAGGCTTCTAAGCACATACTGATTTGATAAACATGCTCTGTAACTTTAGTCGTGAGCTAACGCTCACAACTAAAAACCCCGATCTAAATTCTTCAGTATATGTAATCAGTATTAAACAGATCTTTTACATAGGTCAATGATGATCAAAACTGGCTGGCATTTTATCGCTGGATACCATTATAAAGCCATCTTCTGATAGATTTAACATTTATTATTTGATTTAACACTTTCACTTTAATTTCCGTGAACAAAATGCCGTCGCAAATATTAGATGGTAATAAGACGAGATGCATGCATGTCACGCCGCCTCGGTTATCCACATTATGTTTTTGTGATCGGTTATTGACAACCCGTGTACGGTAATTGGCATCCCATGTACTTGGAAGATAATATCACTCAGGACTTTTGAAGCACCTTCCGGCTAACAATCATTATAGGTTTAATGTTTTAAATCGACCCAGCGTTGAATTGTACAGGCGAAATGCTCGATCTAAGTATCTACATGCATAGAATTTAGTTAAATGTTTCAACTCAGTCTGAATCAAAACATAACATATATTCGCCCGAGTATCATAAGTATGTGTATTACGTTGTTAAGTACCCGATTAACAAAAATGAAATATTAATATGTACTATTTCTTTAATACAATTATTTGTATTATTTTAAGGGCCGAACGTCGGCCATTTACGTATTAAGTTCTCGCAGAAATTATATACTCATTCCACGCACAGAGTCAATAAAAACACAACAAAATGAGACTGGTCTTCTTGTGTTACCTGCCGATTCGGATCAAGAACTACGAAAATCCATGGTTCAAGTAAGTCTGTACGAAACCGTAATCTGTGTTACACACAGTGCAGTCCGTTATTGCGGATTTTTCAACTCTGTCCTGTGGATAACACTAATATAATAACGAATTTACGTTCGGGTGCTGATAGATTGCAAGGACGTATAATAGTTGTAATGGTTCTTGATTGATTTTGTTTTTTTGTATTTTCTTCTTGGCAATCACTCAGATGAACACATCGGCTCTGGATGCAAAGGTTACCTTTCCCGCTTGGGAAGCCCTATCAAGAGTTAACGCTCCCGCTTGCATAGCCCTCCGGGTCATAGAGGCGCTCAAATCACCTCACCATGTTCAGGAATCAGCAGTGTGGTAGATTATTGTAGAGTCGAATTGGTATCAGTGGTGAAATTTACATACATGTTTAACCACAATGCTTAAAATGTTCAATAGAACACAACTCTAGACTCGCCAAAAGGAGAATTACCAAACTTCATTTTATAAAAAAAATCAAAGCGGCGCATTAGGGGGCATTGTGTTTCTGACAAACACATCTCTTGTTCTGTTTTATTTCTTTGTATCTACTTACCCATAACCATTTTCTTTTTCTTTTTTTTATTTGCTTTGTTTTCTTTTCTGTTTTATTTCATGATGAAGGACGTGTTGATACCCATAGGACATCAATTCGTACCCATAACATTTTATCAAGATATACGTCAGTCGGATTGTTCTTTGCATCTTTAAATGTGTTAGTTCTGAAGTCTATATATAAAAACGAAAGTGCTCTCGAATTGTCTCTTCGAAACATCAAAGGCCAAGCTCAACTTTTCCGGTGCATCCGATGGCCATATAAACGTGGAACAGTTGGTAAACGTCACATTTCTAACTAACTGTTCATAAGAAGGTCCATTTTTGGTTTACTTACAGTCGTCTTAGTTACATGGTTTAAAGCTATCATGTTGCTTTCTGGGGATCGACGTGATAAACATAAACTCATATTATTTTACAAAATGCAAAACTCTCTAAGTCCTCAATACTTATCCGATGTTAGTATTGCTACTGACAGGATAATGCATTTCAGTCTCCAATACTGTGTTTATGCAGCCAGGTTATTCTCATTTCAGGGTTTTATGGTGTACAGTATTGTAGGCATCCTTTATGCTCCAGGCTTCTTTAATGTCACCAACAAGAATGGAAGGGCAAAGGTTGTCCTGAGTAAAAGTCTCCGCATATATCCTACAAAACAATATGTGGTATGATTTTTGTATAAGACAGTTATTTATTATGATTAGTGTGTATAAACATATGCTATTTTGTGTATTTAATGATCCAAGTAATCAAAATGATAATTGTATACTTTGCATTCTGTATTTTGTCCAAGAGAATTTTTATACACATTTCTCAAATTGCTTTCATTTGTATTGATTAAGCCATTTCTATATTTCATCTGCAGCTGAGGATTCAAGCCTACGACTCCAATATCCCTGACAAGAAAGTGTTTGTTCACTCTGTTGTCAATGTGATTCGCAATATTTGTGCAACCACTGTGCAGTCTGCCACAGTGCCGATCTTTTACTACCATAGCCCTGCCCAGGTTATCCATCAACATCGGCAACAACTTCGATAATGATTGGGTAAGCACACAGTTATCTTCTCCTTAACTCTATTGTTTGGAAAATTACATATTTTTGGACCAAATTAAGTGGACACAATTAATCTATGCACTTGTTTATTAGTTTGTCTGTACGTTTATATGCGTGTAGCTAAACCATGTCCAGACTATAATTAAGGTATTGTTCAATCAAGAATGTTTTAATAAGGAACCTACTACAAAAAAAAACAAGTTTTATATTTTACTTATAAATATCATGTATGAGATGAGAGCAAAACCCCTTTCAGCTGTTAAGCAACACTATGTTTCCTTTCAAAGCCTACTGTTTATGAATTCTCTGGCCCAGGAGTGCTAGAAATTTTCTTTATCGACAACCACGAGGGTGGAATATGGCTAGCAGATGACAAAAGACTGTGTAATAACATGTCACAAACATTTACAGTGAGTAGAAAATAAGTTTATTCAAGTTTTACAAGTTTGATGCTTTAACCCTTTGAGCGCTGGAACCGGATTTTGAAGGCCTTTGCAAACAGTTTGGATCCAGATGAGACGCCACAGAACGTGGCGTCTCATCAGGATCCAAACTGTTTGCTATTCTGATATTAAATTTTAGAATTTTTTTTAAGAAAATGCTAATTTTAGAAATTCAGCAGACAACAATTTAGCAGACGACAAATTTCCCAGCATGCAAAGGGTTAACTTATTTAATTGAGTGTTTCATAGTTTGAGGCTCATACAAAACATTTCTCTGTTAGAATATAAAATATTACAATATGAATTCATTGAATGTATCAAAATTGTTCATCTGCTTTATTGGCTTGGTCTTATTATTTTTATATTTATAAAACCTTTTGAGTAAAAAAACTATTAGGTATGTTTAATTTGTATAAATTTTGTTTGAATAATAACACATCTAATTTAAAATAATGAATGTAGATGCATTGCTGATGTAATTTATGGGAGGATTGTGAAGTTTTGACAGTATTAATAACACATGTACAGATGTAAACAATAGTATCAAGCTGTATTTCTTTCATTCCACAGACTGTCGTCACAGCCAAAGACATGCGTACTCATGAGAAAACTGGCACCAGTGTTATCACCATCAATATCAATTACGACGAGTTCCTGCTGACAATCACCAATGGCGTGGGTAACCTGATCTTGGCCATCATTAACGAGAATATGAACATCGGTCTCAGCGTTGCTTGAGTGGCAGCTCGTGATCAGGACCAGGTTGATGATCAGCCGTGGCAGCTCGTGTTCAGGACCAGGTTGATGATCAGCCGTGGCAGCTCGTGATCAGGACCAGGTCGATGATCAGCCGTGGCAGCTCGTGATCAGGACCAGGTCGATGATCAGCCGTGGCAGCTCGTGATCAGGACCCGGTCGATGATCAGCCGGTAAGCTCATTGTCATATGAGCCTCATTCTGGGAAAACTGGGCTTAATGCATGTGAGTAAAGTGTCATCCCAGATAAGCCTGTAAAGTCTGCACAGGCTAATCAGGGACAACACTTTCCGTTTCTTTGGAACTTTTCGTTTAAAGGAAGTCTCTCTTAAACTAAAATCCAGTCGCGGCGGAATGTGTTGTCCCTGATTAGCCTGTGTGTACTGCACAGGCTAATCTGGGACAACACTTTACTCACATGCGTTAAGCCTAGTGTTTTAGAACCATATGAATTGTCCAGGATAAATGCTTGGAATCAAGAGTAAAGATGTTCTTCAGTAATGATGTCTCAAACGTCAAAACTGGCTAGCCCATAAGTCTGAGGGATGACACTATAATAGACAATCAATTACCTTTTGATATTGGATGCTGATGTAACGGGCTTTTTCCTGAAGATTTTGCATAAATGTATTTTAAGCAGCATTAAAAGTTGATGTAGTGTATTAAATCGAAATGTAATAAGAAGATAGCGATACTGCTTGTGATTTTATTATGTTTATGCATGTAAAGCTGAATTTCATCTGCAGGGGACAATTATGAACCATCTGAATGAAGTCAGCAGTGGAGGAATTGGTTACTTCATTCTCCTGGACGATGGCACGATCATCTCTGCAGTGGGGGAAGTGGTAACGTCACTCTTCTGGACGATGGCACGATCATCTCTGTAAAGTCGTTCAACATGTCGCAGAGGAATATCTTCCAGTACAATGTAAGTGAGCCTATTGACGGCATCTTTTTGAATTTATAATCACACATACCGGTATACAAATAAACCTTCTAGGCATAATTAACAATAAGGTCATGGCTATTTTATTGTCTTAATCCCTCTATTGTCATTTTGCGTCTAAAAATAATCTTATTTTCCTGGTTGCATATATACCAATAAATTGCTGTTCATAATAAATATCTTCCAGTTCTGTAGCATATCAGTTTACAGAATACTACTTGGTTGTGGAAAGGCCAACTCAACTAGGTCATAATAATAATATGGCAAGGACATCCATTTTTACATGATCTACTGTACTTTACCAGGTATTACCCGCAGGTTTACACCCCCAAATTTTAATTAGAAAAATTATGAACCAATTGCGCAAGAGTTAAATGGATGCCAATTTGAAATCTGATTTGTCAGTTTTCTTTATAAAAAAAATTTTCTCTCCATTTTGGCATTTAAAAAATCGGGTGCGCTTTGTACATGGTTGCACGTATACATGGTAAAGTACGGTAAGGCTGAGACTTGTTAGCAGATATCTGTGGCCGCCTATGACTCCGGTTACCCTGAGCGACAAGGCTTGGCAACAGTGGTAGTCAACGTAGATAGGAACCAGTATGGATGGTTGTTCTCTAACATAGCTGCAGCCGTGATTTTTATAAACCTGTTTATTATAATGCATACACATACTAAATCAATAAAAATCTTCTGACAAAACGTCTTCTTAAAAAAAAGATAGTTCGACTGTGTATATAATTATTGACAATTATATACATAGTCGAACTATCTTTTTTTAAAGAAGACGTTTTGTCAGAAGATTTTTATTGATTTAGTATGTGTATGCATTATAATAAACAGGTTTATACAAATCACGGCTGCAGCTGCATTTAAAAAAAAGTCACAACGGATAGTCGAATGATTGAGTCATTGTCATCGAGCGCCTGTGACTACCTCCTCAACATTGATGAAACCACCGTTTTAGTTTTAAGTTATCACTGCAGGTCACTTGTTCCAAAGTATGTTTGGTCTGATAAGATCATGCAGTGTTTTAAAATGAACACAACGGTGCATATATTGTTCAGTATTAATAATTATAAATGAATATGATGGCACTATGTATTTTAAATTTTGTCATCTTGCTTTTTCGTTCTTGTAAATGTCATATGGTTGTCATATTCAGGACAGAATAACCTACTCTTCATCTGGCCAAGATGTGACCTACTTACCTGATAACTTAAAACTAAATGCATGGCAAATGTTCCAAAAACTCTATTCATTTAATCGTATTAACATACAATTTAACATACCAGAACATCCCTGTCAGTCGCTGTGACCACAGGCGCTCGATGACAATGACTCAATCATTCGACTATCCGTTGTGACTTTTTTTTAAAATGCAGCTGCAGCCGTGATTTTTATAAACCTGTTTATTATAATGCATACACATACTAAATCAATAAAAATCTTCTGACAAAACGTCTTCTTTAAAAAAAGATAGTTCGACTGTGTATACATGTATTCTATTTTTTGTCGTCCACTTTGCATTCCATGTGCTTGTAAGTAAGATAAAAACAAATGTTTGTGATCAAGGGTCTGTTAATCAAAGTTGTCAATTTATATATGTGAGTTTTCTATGATAGTGGTATTTTGTTAATGTTGTATCAGGCCAATGCAGAGTCCCTGGTGTTGAGTCTTTGGGTGCTACTACTTCAATATGAGCCGAGGGTCACGGACCTCACTGGGCCTCTATGTACAGAACAATCTTAAGACTGGATTCAAGAACATGACTCGATTTGATAGTATCTTGTTTATAGTTAAATTGAAAAACATTGTAAGATCGTAACAAAATCAAAATTTTCGTAATCAGCTAATAGCAAGTTGAGGTTATTTTAGCTCATTGGGTCATTGTCGACCTGAAATGGCTTGAAGTCACCCGGGAGTGACTAGAAGCCGATTATTGTCACCCTAGGTCGACTTCAAGTCGATTCATGTCACCCTGGGGTGACATGAATTGGCTTGAAGTCACCCCAGGGTGACATGAATCAGCTTCTAGTCACCGCAGGTGACTTCAAGCCATTTCAGGTCGACAATGAGCGTTATTTTAACCAATAGAGTTTTGCTCTGCTTGTTTGCATATGTGCATATAGGACTTTTTCAAAGAGCACTTTTTATGTTTCTCTTGACATCAGCTGACAATCAAGGCCTTCAAGTCTGGTCGTGAGCGTAACACCGCTTTAAAGAGCGTGTTGATCGAGGTTGTGCGTAACCAGGGTCCCTCACATTGGTCGTTCACAGTCTGCACAGGCTAATCAGGGACGACTCTTTCCGCCTAAACTTGATTTTTGCTAAGAAGAGACTTCCTTTAAACAAAAAATACCATAATAGCATAATAAATAAATTAACATTAAATAAGTTAATTAATGAATGAATTAAGTTAGGCAAACCAGGAAGTCAGTGATGTTTGTATAGATTGCTTTATAGATTGTTAATATAGATGAATATTTTTTAAACGTTTGAATAGCATTTGAATACTTTTCTTACATTTCAAATAAATCCATACATGTAACTATGTAGTTAATGTTCATGAACTTATTTCTACGAATATGTTTTCCATATACCTAATTTTGGGCAGTTGTCAATGACAAGCATCAATATGTGAACTTTCTTACAATCATGGTAAACCGCTTCAATCTGGCCCGCTGACCATGAAAAGTGTGATAGTTTAACCCTCTGAATGCTGGAACCGGATTTTGAAGGCCTTTGCAAACAGTTTGGATCCAGATGAGACGCCACAGAACGTGGCGTCTCATCAGGATCCAAACTGTGTGCTATTCTGATAGTATTCTTTGAAAAAAAAAATCGAAGAAAATGCTAATTTTAGAAATTCAGCAGACAACATTTTAGCAGATGACAAATATCCCAGCATGCAAAGGGTTAAATGACCACCATGATATGACTTATACTGTTAAAAACAGCAGGTAATGTTATGAGCATGTGTTGTTTTACAGCTCATCTGAGTCTCCAGGCCTGTCAGTGACAAATGATATGAATATATGAGCTGGGATCCGACAACGGGGCTTATTGCATGTGCGTAGAGTGTTGTCCCAGATTAGCCTGTTCAGTCTGCACAGGCTAATCAGGAATGACACTTTCCGCTTTTATGGTATTTTTTGTTTATTGAAGTCTCTTCGTAGAAAAATTCAGGTAAGGTGGAGAGTGTTAAGCTCTAATTAGCCTGTGCGGACTGCACAGTCTTATCTGGGACGCCACTTTGAGCACATGCATTAACCCCTGTGAATGACACCATTCTTTGTAAATGCAGGGTCCCACAGTGTACAAGTTGGTCAATCCTTCACCAGAGTTCTTCGCGCTGAACAGAACTGATGGCACAATCACTCTTCAACTACCTGGATGAACAGTACAATGTACGGCTAGTCTCTTCTGTTTAGTTTTGGCCCGCATCATGCAAAAATGAGCTTTATGCCATATTTGGCCAGCATAGCTCAAGACCAGACTGCCCAATCGCACAGTCTGGTAAGGAGTAACTCTGTCTGCTAAGGAGACCACAAAACCTTGCATGAAATTACTGTGGACAGCGTAGCTTTCTGCGCTGGCTGGTCTGAAGCTACTCTGGCTTCATGAGGCTTTAGACCCATTTTGCCATAATGCTGGTCTTTTAATGTTGCCTTGAAGAGTATGGATTGTGTGGATTGTTATCCCCGGCGGAGGGATATTGTTTCCGCGTTGTCCGTTCGTCCGTCCGGCACTTTTGTGTCCGGAGCCATATCTTGAAAGTGCTGTGGCGGATTTCATTGAAACTTGGTATGAGTATATATATGGATAAGAGGATGATGCACGCCAAATGGCATTGTACACCATCTGTTAATTACGGAGTTATGGCCCTTTGTATCTTGAAAAAAATGCTTGTTAATATAAGCTTTGACCTGTTGAGAGCCATATCTTTAAAGTGCTTTGGCGGTTTTCATTGAAACTTGGTATGAGTATATATATGGATAAGAGGATGATGCACGCCAAATGGCATTGCACACAATCTGTAAATAACGGAGTAATGACCCTTTGTATCTTGAAAAAAATGCTTTCTTATATAAGCTTAGATCTTTATTTCCATTAACACATGAGCCAGAGCCATGAAACTTGCCATGGTGGTTCTCACTCATCTGGGGGTGCTTCATATTCAACACCCGTAATCCTAGGGGCTAAGGTCAGGGTCACACATTGAGGTCAAAGGTCACAAATTTGATGAATTATTCATTATTTAGTCATTCCTTTACTATGCATCAATGGATTTTGTAATAACTGTCCACAATTGTTCTCCATTATCTAGGTGAGTGTGTCAAATATAAGATCCAGGTTGCTAGGGTCATGGTCAAAGTTTATAATTTTCCAAACTGTATTTGGATTTGAGTTTGGGATAGCATTTACCACATCGTTTATACTTATCTTAATCTTTTCTTGATATTCAATATCTAATAAAATAGAGTTGTTTAATTTGAAATAACCTGGGCGTTTTCCTAAAGGAGATTCGTTAATTGATAAATACATTGTATACTAGAAAATGGTCGGTTTTATATCCAGGTTTTATGCTACATATATTGATTAAGTTACATATTAAGTTATCAGATATCAGTTGTCACAGGCGTCGAAGCCACCCAAAGATGAGTAACAAACCATTATGTCAAAGGAATAGGCATCAGACCTGTGGTCAATTAAAAGTTAATAGTGTAGACCTTCATTTAATATTACAGTGATCCCCCGTTTATCTGGATCTTGATAGTCCAGAAATCTCGCGCTACAGACGAAAGTCAAGGGGAACCGATTTATTATGCAGTTTTTTCCCCCGTTAAGTCCGGAATCTCGCGTTACGGATCCGGACGTAGATTTCGCGACACCGATCTGTGTATTTAGCTGTAATTATGTCTCGTTAATCCGGATGCTTCCCAACATGGGGACTTCATCGCCCACCCGCTGTATAAACAAAAGCGCAATCATCGAGGCGTGAAGTATTGTTGGTTTAGGCTTAATCGTCAACCCGTGGTTTTAACAAAAGCGCGATTACTGAGGAGTGAAATATTATTGTGTTTAGGCGTGATAAATTGATGTGGGCATTAGACAATGCATCTTAAATGACATGCTTGGTTAGATTTTTGATTTTCTTTAATGTCTTTAATGAGCTGAACACGCGACCAATTAAGACGCTGATTACAATCAGACCGTCATCACAAAACTGTTAATCACTTAAGGGGTGTTGCGGCAGTTTATTTAACCGAGGA
>VMBQ01004440.1:56932-83423 GCA_007657795.1 Dreissena rostriformis | reverse complement strand
TAGTCAGCACCTGCTAATTTCATCCCTGCTCCACGGGTGCGACGGGGGGCATAATACACGTATGCTTTACTTGTGTGTTGAAATGCGTTCAAAGAAATCTAAGTTAAATTGATAATGTTATATGCATACAGATATTTAAGTAAATACCCAATTGTTTATCTTTGAGGGAACACGTTCAGTTGTACCTTAACCTACGCCATATTGACATGTCCAATGATGTATTTATGTGCTTACACATACACATTCATTCATAATCCAATACATGTACATCTGCAAAACAGCGATTCTGATACTATAGCTTGAAACGGACTTGTTCACAGGTTTTGGAATGTTTTGAAGTTTGTCATTAAATGCTTTAAATTAATAAATGTAAGCATTGGAAATAAATATTTCCAGTATAAAACAATAATAAAATGACTGAACTAAAAAAAATCCACACCGAGGCTCGAACCACTGACCCTTGGAGCAATCCTTGTAATGTCACAAAATATAACGATAACAACAGAACTTTTCAAATTATTCAATCGTTTCGCGTGTGTAACGCTTTCTAATTTTCAGGTTTTTAAATCGTCAAAAGATGCATATGATGGATATTTTAGAGCATGTTAAATGTTCAGTATTACTGTTTCCTCGCAAATATCATGATCTGAATCAATTTGTTTTCAATTTTATCAATTTACCAAAACGTGAACAGATCCCTTTAACCTGGCACTCCAGAATATTCCGTTGAAATCCGCAGCTAATTCAAAATTTAGATAATAATATTGTTACTGATATTTGAAGTCATCTGTATATATTCCTGTATAGAATTGCATCAACCTGACTAAAACCGATAGACTAAAGATATCTGCGGAGTTACAGGTGGTTGCTGTCTCGTTCACGACGCCAATACGGCTTAGTTATTCGAAATTAATTTTCCCTTTAATTCCAGGATATTTGTGTACAATAATATGTACAAACCCACAAAAACAAATTTTACGTAATAAAATTAAACGTGTATATACAGATACTAGTACAGATACTAATTAAAATACTAAGATATGCAGATGATGCGAATGGGTTATTTTGCTACTTTTACTACTAGAATAAATTTAATGAAGTGAAAAATAGAGTAAAACACAAAACATATGTATTTAAGCGCTAACTTAATGTGCAAATATTCATGAATGAAACAGTACACACGACTTACAATGTGAAACGAACTTTCAAAGCTTAACTTTAACTCATGATATTCGGTTTATGAGCCCTGCATTGATCCTCTGCACCGTTACAGTGTGGGGTATATCATATACCACTGTTTAAATTTCGCCTTGACGAAAGCTAATGTTTTTATTGATGTCTTTATTTTCCCTTAGGGATAATTTCGAATAATGGTTGAACATTAATGGGGGCCATGTTTAATATATCGTAAAATAGCGTGATTAAGGTTTATGTACTCTTCATTTGTTTGAATTTATTAGCCGATTAGCCGTGATTTAGTCATTGGCTTATGTCATCCAGACAGTTTCCATAAAACTGGTATAGTAGAACCACTTGATAGTTTTATAACAGAATCGATACTTTGGGTGATGCTGACATAACTGTACGTTATAATTACCGCATAAAACAGGAACCTTAAAAAATATATTGCCAACTTTCCTCAAGAACTTACAGCGATGTAAAGATAGACCTGTTTAAGTTTGATACTGGATTACCCCTTCAAGAAGCTGTTTACCTTAGAATTTTGTTTGAGTGCAAGCATTCCCTTTCTGGGTTATGACATGAGAATTCAACACATCAGCGATTTGTTTTTACCGATATACATTCATTGTAAGCATTTCGTTCATATAATGTGTACCTCTGTATTTTAAAATATAATCATTTATAATCAAAATATAATCATTATAATATAATCATTTTTTGTCAGGCAAGATATGTCATCCAACACATTTATTAACGTCTGAATCAATACAAGAAAGTGGCATTCTGTTAATTTATTTTTTTAATTTTTTCAACATGCAAGAAAACGTATCATGGTGATACGGATACATGTCCAGTTTGTATTGACTGAATAACCCAAACGTGTTATTTTTTACAATCAATAAAAAAGCAAGCAATAACAATTAAAACTAAATGACTTGTTAAATAAATAACCGAGAATAGTGTGTCATCATATGGCATGTTTTGAGGGGTTCATATGTATCGAAATATTCATGGATTGTACTTAAAGATCCTTTATGTAGGATATATGGATCGCTACACCAGGACGTAAACATAAATCAAATCCTGAACAGAAACGTTTTTCTTTTGCCAAAATATATCAGACAAACGTGTCTTGTATCAAATTCAAATACGTACAATAATTAACGCCATTACGTTAGCAGCATATATTACTTTGTGTGTGCATTGTGCGATTGTAATGTATAAACCGGTATGCAAATTTCAATTCAGTTTGATGTTTTGCATAATTTAAAAAAAACTTATTCTCATTTTAAAACCATTTGATCTGAAACACTGTCGGATTATACGGAAGCAATACCATTCGTCATAATCTGTGAAAAGTGTATGCATACATAATCGCAAGCGCATAGCTCGGTGTGCCATGCAAACGGCATAAACAATAATTGTTCAAGAGAACTGTTACAGCTAGATCCATTTGTATTCATAATGTCAAATGTATTCCTAAAAGCTTCGAAACATTGTCTCTGAAATACACAAAGAACTTTCTCGACTTAAGTTATTAATCACAAAAATAAATTTGACGGCTAGAGACACTTCTCTGTGCAATGTTAACAAATTCGTTCATTGGCAGTGAGAACTTTAAACATATGAGCACTAAGCATGTTTGACAATTCCCTAAGCGAAACAATAGAATGGGTATGTTTTGTTTGGTTTGGAATAATACAATAATGCTAAGTTTCTTGAGTACATACATATTTCGACTAAACCGAAGAAAAATAGTTTCTATAGTAGTAGTTATATCAGTGACCGAACCTAAAATAGTATAAATCGATATTAGGACACCAATGTCAATTCATCAATTTATTGACAAGGCTCTTTGAAATGCACAAATGGTGCTGCTTAAAGCAATTAAGTTAGTCGGTTTATGCATGTACATTCTCTGCAAACTTCTCAATGATCGACATGACACTATATTTTGACAACCAGAGCAAGGACGTGGGTCGTATAATCTATCATACAACTATATGTGACACAAAGAGCAAGGCCTGAGGTCGTATAGTCGACCATACAACGTTATTCATGACTATGTGACACAAAGAGCAAGGACTGAGGTTGTATTATCTATCATACAACGCTATTTCTGACTTTTAATTTATCCCTTCTCTGACAAGCCGTTTATATGAAACATTCTATGTCGGTCAATCTACAGAATTGTCTTGACACTTTGACATTGGTTTTCTGTAGGTAACATAAATAATAACATCTAAGACACGGAATATATACCATTATATGTTGTTCGTACTGATGTTACGTCAAGAAAAACAATTGCAATCATTATTACATATATACTATATATATCATTTGTATAATAAACAGTTAATCTACCTCAGTCAAATGAATCAAACACTATTTCAACATAATAAAAATACACGGATACGGCTTTTGCCAAAAGTATTTTAGTTAACACAATAATTACTAAAAATGATTACCTTTTCAACAAAAAAGAGAAAAGTTCACGGATAAAGATATTTTTAATAATACATTGAATCTACATCCACATTAAGACATTGTTCAAGCTAAGGCTTTCAGATAANATGGCATATTATATATATATATATATATATATATATATATATATATATATGGGTATTGAAGAAATATACAATGTTGATACATTATTTATATTTATATTACAACAATATTCACATTTTTAACAATTCATTCTATACATTTGAATTTTATAATAGTCCTACCTTTATATATTCATTATGACTTCGTGCTGATTTATATATGATGTTTTTTAATGTCATTATTGTAATTGCTGTATATTTAGTTTGTTTCGTACACGGTAGCATGTGTCTAATTTTGACTGACCCTTTCTATTGTATTTGATATACGTTATCGATGCCATGTCACTCGTGACAAATCGTCCTTATCTTCACTTTGTTTAACCTAAGATATGGTTCGGTAAACTTTTTTAAATAACGGAAATGGCATGATTCAGCGGAAACATCATGTTTGAATTCATTACTAATGCTGTCTAGACAAAAATGCTTTTATTCCTGAAATAGCAATTGTTCAAGAACTAAGATGTCTCTTTATACGAACGAAATCGCTCGCTGTCTGTTACTTTGTGTCCACATATTGTTATTTACGTATGATCATATTCTGATACATGCATTACAGAAGAAAACTATGTACTTAATGTGGGTACAATAACTCCATATTTAGCCGTACGCGTACTAGTTAATTTGACAAACACGTTCACGGTAATTTCTACATAAACTGGTAGGCAATAAGTATATTCGGCTCCTTTATATTAGCATGTCTAGATGGTGCTATCTTCCCCATTTAAACAGCTAAGCCAATTCCGTGGATAAATGCATAACGAGGTCGATATGTGTGTTTTAATTGTTCTCTTAAATGATTCTTGGATTCGAATCGGCATTGCTCCAGCGATTTTGCTTACACACTTGCATACAATTCAATTCATGATTATCTCGTTAAAACATTACAAAAAACCAATCGAATGCCTCTGTACCGATTGGACAAAATGAATGAAATTATTCACGTTTCTATATTGGTTCTATTTATAGTTTTCGGTATTGATCGTACTTCTTCGTTTTACGATTTGATTGAGCGGGAAATTAGCTTGTGCATTGCAAGGTTTCGTGGCGTTATAAAGGTGTATAGAGGCATTCTTTGTCACTCGATGTTTTATTGGTAGCAAAGAAAGGTTGTTTGCCCGCCCAACCCCCTTACTTGGCTGAATTTGTTATATCATATGTATGATATATGTGCATATTTTGTTTTGTTGTCATTAATTTTTATTTTCAGAATTTACGTCTGTGAAAGTTTTTAGGAGAAGTATTTATACACTGTTTTTGTTAATATAGTAAATTGATTTTTTTTCCAGATTTTTATATCATATGCTGTCAAAGGTATCATTTTTTAATGATATTTCAGTATTACTTAATTGTTGTTTCCTTTGCTGTAACTTTATTTAGTATATTTTTAGTTACCAAGATGGCCTTTTAATTTTGGGTTTCCGCTTGCTTCAAACAGTCAATCATCAGTACTCCGTTCCATGAGCAAATACGCCCTGGGTCATTGAAGTTTGATGAAGTCCGCTTAATCAAGATTCTATTGAATTTGTATTTATTACCAATAACATGCCTTATACCTATCTGTTGTGTAGTTGTTCGATTTTGTTTTTAGAAGTAATTTAGATTAGGGAATAATTAATTTACTCACAATGAAATAGAGAGTAATGAACCTTATTAGCCTCTGTTCAATTGGCATCAGTCAGTAGTTACTACGGCTCAAGGTTCGAGTCTAAGGAAGGGATCACAATTGTATATGTTTGGTTTTGCTTTTGGGGTATTTTAGTTGACTTATGCTAATTCGAACAAGTTATCAAAACAAAAAAGGTGTTGACATGTCGGTTCAAATGTCACGATTGAGCATGTTTTGGTCCTGTGTTTCCTAAAAGTATTTATCAATATGAAATAAATGTATTTAATAAATATAATAATAATATAATTATTATTCATATTTAAACCGTTCAAACATCATGCCACATGACTCGTTAAAGAAAGAAATGCGTTTTCAATAGTTTCCAGTCTTTGCTCTTTTGTAAACAAAGTTGTGTGTTATTTGAGAGTGACGTGTTGAGCTGGTAATTGAGATGAAATACAGGTTTCTTAGGTCAGTCAAAAGATACCTGACAACATAATTGGTTTGTAAACGTTATAATTCAATAATGGTATTTTATTTTAATGTGCCTCTTACATAATACGGTCATTTCTTTGCTATTCGGTTAACAAAGTTTGCTTTTCTTTCAGATTGCAGTTTTGAGCTGGTAATTGAGATGACAAACAGGTATGTTAGTTCGGTCAAGAGATACCTAACTCGTAAGGTATACTTGTTTTCTAATTGGCTAACCCAGGTCACATTCTGATCGTGTATTTGTTCAATATTATGTCAGTAGCATTTCATATTAGGTCAGTCACGTTTAATGACGTCACGTAAGTATATAAACAGAACAGTACAGCTAAATGTTCTCATGTTATTACGTTAATGCTGTAGAAATAATGGTAAACTGTATAATATTTGTATGATTCCTTCGTTACACGGCTGCTTACTGACCCCGCACGGTGTGATACAGGTCAGTAATTTATATAAGGTTCCAGTTATTCTGTCGCAAAATATTAATTTACATATCATGTATGACACCGTACGGGATCAGTAAGAAGCCGTGTAGCAAAAAAAAATCAATAAAAATAATTATTTAGTTTCCTCCAGTGCTTTACTTAAAATCGTTCTTTCAATTAAGCGAAATGAATTTTGACTTTATCACAAGGTTTTTTTATTTCTTAGAAAAGTAAGGCGTTCTAGATTTTACTGAGTATGAGTATTTTTTTAAAAAACATGATCTGAATAAGTTTCTAAATCAGTACGAATAAGAGTCTAACATCAATTATGTTGATCTTTTGACTGCTTATACAAGGGTTTACACTTTTACTGCTTATACACCATGTGTTTCGTTTGCAACCAGACCAGACTGCACTGCACAAAACCGGTGGTTATGGAATATGGCTCATAACAAAACGGGCTCCGTCTATCCATCAATATAAATAATGAGTCCTCGTTCACGGGTTCTGCAATTATTGGCTTGTAATTCCACGCATAATAGTTGCTGCACAGATGTTCGTGTCACCCTGAATTCATTACTTCTCCATGCAATTAAACTTGCGTTCTAAAATTACATTGTCTTTATTTATTACCCCACACTCAGAGCACGTGTGCCACACAGATGTCAAGTACACTTACAACTGCTCGAGTATTGTATACACGAAATTGCAGAACCAATACATACAATGACGCCGTCGGGAAATTGTGTAATTTACACTCAAAAGTTTCCTCTGGAATATGGCGAACTATTCGGTTAATAGTTCTATGGGACTGAACACATGACCTTCTGTATCACCTAGAATGTATGGATCAAGGAATTTTTAAACCTGTCGTTAAGGCACTGCAGACTTGCAATACACTTCCGTCGACTTAAAAATTGGCGCCACGACTGTTAGAGGTAGAGGATAATAAGTATTGCTAAGGCGGGGCATATAATAAAATGACATTTCGTGTGTAAATGCTTGAATATTTATCACGGTAGATTAATACTAGAATGTAAATTATCGTGAATTATAGTTTATGTAAGCACATACCTCTACACCACATTCTGAACGATTTCTTATATTCTAAGTACTCAAACATTTGCGTTTACATAACAGATATAGCTCCAAAATGAAATATTCAGACCATATCCATGATGTCTGCATATTTCGTTAGAATAAATTGCGTCAATTTGCAGTACTTGTAGCAAATAGCTTTAATTGATAAACATTTAGTGTTAAGCACTGTGTTCATATAACGATACTTCCCTCTGTAAAAAATGATCATTTTTGTTAGTCAAAATATGTCACCCAACGCATTTAGTAATTTCTAAACGGCGACACACAATACAGTGCCATTATATTTATTTTTTAATTTTCTGTATTCTAAATGAAGGCTGACAACATCTGTTAAAAAGTATCATGGTGACACTAATACATCTTCAGTATGTATTATTTGGAAAACCCGAACGTGTCATTTTTCACACAAAAAAACAAGGCAAACAATAACAATCCGAATTTTTTTTTTGTAAAAAAAATAACCTTGAAAATTGAGTTATCAACTGGTATGTTTTGGAGGTTCATATTTATCACAATATTCACGTGTTTTCATTGATCTTGCTTCCTTAACCAGGACTTTCACATACATCAAATCATGAACAGACATGATTTACTTTTATCAAAATATATCAGGCACATGTGGTTTGCATCAAATTCAAATACGTACAGTAAAATACACTAGTACGCAAGCAGCATATATTACTTTTTTATGCATTCTGCAATTATAATGTTTGAAACGATATGCAATTTTCAATTCAGTTTGATATATTGCATAATTCAACAATAAATATTCTCATTTTAAAACCATTTATTCTTAAACACACTCAGATTATACGAAAGCAATATCATTCGTCAAAATCTGTGAAAGAGTATGCATATATAATCGCAAGCGCATAGCTCGGTGTGTCATGCAAACGGCATAACTTAACATTTCTCAAGCACAATATTACATCTAGAGGCATTTGTTTTTATAAAGTTAAATACCTTTTTTCCGGTGGTCATTTAAAACTTTAAACACATTAGCGATTTTGGGCATATATTGAATTTCGATCAAAAGCAATATCATCAGCAAGTTTATTCCCCAACATATGGTATTTCATAAGACTGAGTGGTTACCGTAAGACAGTGTGTTTACCGTAAGTCTGAGTGGTTACCGTAAGACTGAGTAATTACCGTAAGACTGAGTGGTTACCGTAAGACTGAATGGTTACCGTAAGACTGAGTGGTTACCTTAAGACTGAGTGGTTACCGTAAGACTGAGTGGTAATCATTAGACTGGGTGGTTACCGTAAGACTGAGTGGTTACCGTAAGACAGAGTGGTGACCGTAAGACAGAGTGGTTACCATAAGACTCAGTGGTGCAATCAGATAATTTACATACCATTACTTTGTTTATGTTCAGCCTATTAAAAGGGCTTAATTTAACTTGCAATATTTATATTTAATATCAGGTAGTATTGCATGTACCACCATTCTATATGGCTTTTTAAACTCATTTGATGCTTTCTTTGTAGCACTTCAAAGGTTCATTTATATTTTAAAAAATGATAATAGATCAATATTTTTATCCGTATTGATCCGATTTATGATGAGAATGAATTGATTTACATTGATTGAAGACGAGTGAACTTGATTTAAATATATTTAAGAAGTTTATTGAAGTTCATTGAAGTTCATTAATATTGATTGAAGCTGCGTGAAGTTGAGTGAAACTGATTGAAGCTGTGTGAAGTCGATTGGACAATTTAATATAACCATACAAGGTGACTTGGGAAGAGAAGCAAGTTAAACTGTGGTGTTGGTTCGACAAATAGTTCGATCCATAAACGAACTGAGTAAGGGACATTAATTGATGAATAGCAAAAGTCGTGCAAATGAGGCTCGGAATGGTGCATTTTAAACGTGCCTGTGGTTAATCTTAACGATGGTGAAGTTTTGAAACTGGTGATCATTATAAAACCCAAGGGTTAATTGCTTGCGAATATAATTAGGATATCATACTAGTCACCCAGAAACAATAATATATGAAGCATATTGGATCTTCAGCGTCGTGTGAACCTAGAAGACACGTAACAAAAGAACTATATATTCACTGCAAAATGAGAAAAGAGACTATATGTTTGCCAAATGATTTTCTGTATTTGTTTTATTACTTTTAACTGTTCTACTGCATTCATGCTCGTAGTTTAATAAGTAAAAAAACAATCTATCACACTTGTAAACCTCATTGCGGTACTGTGATTTGCATAGAACGCAACATTAAGGTCGTTCTGAATATGCTACGATGCATAATCAGAAAAACGGACAGAGCTATGTTCCACTGGAAAATTTACTTATGTGTGATTTAAATCACTAGGAAAATAACATCCAGCCAGACTCTATGAAAGTCTGTTAGGATAAGTTAACCGATAGTTTCGTAACATATCCTGTATTGTAGCTGTAGTGTTAGTACAGAATGATCGCATACATAACAAACATCAACAAAGCTTTAACTATTCACAAATGTTCAGCAAGAACTATGTGATAATAAGAATAACTATGGTTCCAGTAAACATTCAGAATATCACATCAAGAAGCTTGATATTATAGAATATGCATTTAGTTTAAATAAGCCTTTACTTGAGGGTTGTGTGTATGTTTATATATTCGTAAAATAACTTTAAAATGAATTTTGTAAATGCAATTGTATTGGCACAATTTCAAATTGTTATTTAGTCAGACACACTTATAGTTTGTGTTGCATGAAGTTTGAAAGCGTGTGTTGTTTTTTTTTAATGTCTGCTTGTCAGCTACTGACGCACTGATGTCGATCGTTTGTATCTGTTTACATGTACGTCCAATTTAAAGCCAAAAGATAACTGTCGTTATATTACAGTTTTGACAATGTCGATCGACGCCCTTTTCTAAGCTAAACCCCTCTTCAAAAGCTGACACATCTTTCTCAAGTGTCAGTCGGATTGCTATGTTCAATATAAACAGCAAGTCATAATTATTATTCCTTTTTCATCAAATTGTCTTCACTCGTAGAGCATCCGAGTATTTGCAATAATGCCCTTGAAACTTCTTGCGTACATGTATTGTCTGATTGCAAAGTCATCGTGCTTTAGACAATATGTCCGATCTTGTTATTGCTTCTATTAATGAAACGAAACAGAGTACTGTCGATTGAGAGTATTCGTCAATGCCGCTAAGTAAATGGGATATTTTCTTTGTATTCGTTGTCATAAACATACCAAAAAAGTACATGCAAATAATGTGTATACGCCATATTGAAAAGTACATTTTCCAAGGCTGAGTATTTAAATTGTGTTAATGGGAGATTATGGTAATACGGCAAGCTAAAGATATCTAATTCAAGGCTAATCCTCAATTTGTGGCAGTCCGCTAATATAATTGATCCTTAAATAATTTTCTATTATTGGATCAGCCAAGAATATTTCTCGACCACGTACTTTTCAAGGATACTGTGTGTATATGAACGTGTAAAGCGGGTCACTCCGGTAAGACAGACGTTAAAGTAAAATACGGATCAATTTAATCAACAATAGGTAGTGTGCATTCCTTTATATCAGTGAGTAACAATAACATGCGTTTCTAACTGTACAAAAACATGTATTTTGCCAGACGATTACTGTAGTAGAAACATGGTATGTCTTAAAAAGCAGAAACTTCGAATTTGTTATTTTACAATTTGCAGCAAAAACAATACAAACCAAAAATAATTAAACTAAGTTTTAAGTACCATTTGCTTGAAACGCGTTAATTAATCATTTTCATTACTTACTTGTTTAAAATATATTTTAAAACATTCATCATTACTTATTACTAGACACGTAAACGTGTTTAAAATATATTTTAAACAATTCATCAATTAACTCAAATATACAACCAACAACAAATTCGCACTCCTTTCAAATATCCATCAAGCTTAATTGTAGTGCAAATTGACAATTTGAGCTACATTTATTTTTCATTCAATAACCAATGCGGCGTGTTTTTGCGTATGTTTTTTATTTTTATTTTCGCTCAGTTGGTATTTTATACCAATTATACAATTAAACACAATATCTGTTTTAGAAAAATAAATTAAAACTCTTTCTCAGTATTATTCAAACCAAAATAAAGTCAAATATAAAAACAAATGTATTATTGAAGACATACAATCCATCATTTAAGGATCACTTTATAAGATTAATTTGTTTAAATAACAGCATGTGGTACATGTTTTTTTTTCACGACCAGACTTTACTGCACATACTTATTGTTGATGAAAAAAATGCTCATAAAAAGACGTCATACATTGTAATATAAGTAATGTCATGCATCACGTCTTGTATCAGGTATAATGCAATTGTAGTAAAATGAGTATTCATGTGACTCCTCATTAACCCTTTGAGCGCTGGAACCGGATTTTGAAGGCCTTTGCAAACAGTTTGGATCCAGATGAGACGCCACAGAACGTGGCGTCTCATCAGGATCCAAACTATTTGCTATTCTGATAGTATTCTTTGAAAAAAAAATCAAAGAAAATGCTAATTTTAGAAATTTAGCAGACAACATTTTAGCAGACGACAAATTTCCCAGCATGCAAAGGGTTAACAATGGTACTGTCATAATGCTGCTATGCGTTCCTAATTTTCTAACATTTGAAATGTTTCTACGTCGAAAAGGACCTACTCTTTTTTTTGAAACAATCATGTTCATTAACATTTAACACTTTGTATAATAAACATGAGCCTTATCGACACATTTCGACAAGAAAACGAACAAAATACAAGGTCTTAGACAATGAAAACTGTACTTATTTTTGTTTTGACATTTTGACTGAGAGATACAGAGTGATACAACCAATGGTAATTGGCAAGCGTATAATAAATAACGCACACACATTAAATGATTTCAATCGGGGTATGAGTTTGCAAACATCAAGTCCTTTTCATGAGATGCAATATCCTCAATGCCTGAGCGATAATCTGAATGATAATTTGCAATGAAATTCCAATGGAACAACTAAATGACATTATATATGACAGTATTATCTTGAAAAATCCATCTTTTATATCAAAGTATCATATTCAACGTTACTATATTTGTTCAATCTTCTATACAAGCCATAAACGTTGATCTTCATTGTAGATAATGTTACAAACATAACTATATTTCCCAATATATACTTTAAAGGGTTTTCATTTAAAAATGCCGTAAAACGGACCCGATCCCAAACCAAACGGACCCGATCCCAAATCAAAGTACTGACAGTACTGGTGTGACGATGCTTTTGAAGAGGATGGATTTTAAAAGCATCAATTTAAGTTTATCTTGATCACCACAATTGTGTTTGTGGGTACGAACATTTTGTGCACGAAAAAAAATTGGGTACGAACAAAAAATTGGGTACGAAAAAAAATGGGTACGAAACATTTTGGGCACGAAAATTTTTTGAGGGTACGGGGAAGTAGTACCCGTGGTGAACTTGACCAATTCAGCGAAACTGGGAGGCGGTTCTCGATCAAATCTAAAAATAACAATAAATGGCGCGGCAGCGGCCGACGCGTATCCCCACGCCGCATAGATGTTAGATTAGCTTATCTTTTGTTCTTGACATCAAGACATAAACATGCGTGGTTTGTTTTCATTTTCGACAATTGTGACACATAGACCATAACAAGCTTAAAGGTTAAGGTTTATACTTTTTTTTAAACAAGAACAGAATATCAGGAAAGATTTGAAAATCCTATTTCCAACTTGTCTGACACAGGCTAGTCCAAGTTGTCTAACACAGGCTAGTCTTACTTGTCTGACACATGCTAATTTAACTTGCTTGACACAGGCTAGTCTTACTTGTCTTACACAGACTAGTCTAACTTGTCTGACACAGGCTAGTCCAACTTGTATGACAAAGGCTAGTCCAACTTGTCTGACACTGGCTAGTCTAACTTGTCTGACACAGGCTTGTCTTACTTATCTGACACTGGCTAGTCTTACTTGTCTGACACAGGCTAGTCCAAGTTGTCTGAAACAGGCTAGTCCAACTTGTTTGACACAGGCTAGTCTAACTTGTCTGACACAGGCTAGTCCAACTTGTCTGACACAAGCTAGTCTAACTTGTCTGACACAGGCTAGTCCAACTTGTCTGACACAGGCTAGACAAACTTGTTTGACACAGGCTAATCGTACTTGTCTGACACAAGCTAGTCTAAGTTGTCTGACAAATGCTAGCCCAACTTTTCTGACAGAGATTAATCTAACTTGTCTGACACAGGCTAGTGGTACTTGTCTGACACAGGCTTGTCTTACTTGTCTGAAACTTGCTAGTCTTACTTGTCTGACACAGGCTAGTCCAACTTGTCTGACACAGGCTAGTCCAACTTGTCTGACACAGGCTAGTCCAACTTGTCTGACACAAGCTAGTCTAACTTGTCTGACACAGGCTAGTCATACTTGTCTGACACAGGCTAGTCCAACTTGCCTGACGCAGGCTAGTCCAACTTGTCTGACACTGGCTAGTCTTACTTGTCTGGCACTGGCTAGTCTAACTTTCTGACACATGCTAGTCTAACTTGTCTGACACAGGCTAGTCCAAACTGTCTGACACAGGCTAGTCTAACTTGTCTGACGCATGCTAGTCCAACCTGTCTGACACAGGCTAGTCTAACTTGTCGGACACAGGCTAGTCTAACTTGTCTTCCACATGCTAGTCCAGCTTGTCTAACACATGCTAGTCTAACTTGTCTGACACAGGCTTGTCTGACTTGTCTGACACAGGCTAGTCTAACTTGTCTGACACAGGCTAGTCTAACTTGTCTGACACAGGCTAGTCTAATTTGTCTTACAAAGGCTAGTCTAACTTGTTTGACACAGGCTAGTTCAACTTGCCTGACAAAGGCTAGTCCAACTTGTCTGACACAGGCTAGTAAACTTGTCTGACACAGGCTAGTCCAACTTGTCTGACACAGGCTAGTCTAACTTGTCTGACAGAGGCAAGTCTATCTTGTCTGACACAGGCTATTCTAACTTGCCTGACACAGGTTGACACAGGCTAGTCCAACTTGTCTGACACAGGCTAGTCTAACTTGGCTGACACAGGCTAGTCTAAGTTGTCTGACACAGGCTAGTCCAACTTGTATGACACATGCTAGTCAAGCTTGTCTGACACAAGCTAGTATTACTTGTCTGACACAGGCTAGTCTAACTTGTCCGACACAGGCTAGTCCAACTTGTCTGACACAAGCTAGTCTAACTTGTCTGACACAGGCTAGTCTAACTTGTCTGACACAGGCTTGTCCAACGTGTCTCACTCCAGACTAAGAGTACACGGGGTACATGTAAGTAGTACCCGAGCCGACACTGACCAATCGAGCGTAACTACCCATCGGTTGTTGAAACCATGGTGGCACAAATAGCAGACGCGTGGCTAAAATGGCTTCACTGTGTGTGTTATTTTCAATGATGTATTGATATCAATTTGATACTGTTATAGCTTGAAATGATATTTTGCAATTGTAATGTAATGTATATTTACCTGCATCCCGATACATATGATTGTTTTTAAGAACTCCAATTGGATTATATCAAATATAATTCTATTTTTAATTTTAAACTTTATATAATTAATAAACAAATATTTGCGTCTACTGGTTTATTTAGGTTAAACAAACATTTTAAACATATTACAAATATGAATAAAGTAAATGAAACGATTATTTTTTAAGCAATGGTCAGGACAATCGGTAATAGTTTATGTTTATTGGTGTGTGTTTTACTTATCGTCGATATTTTCAAACCTTGATTTAACAGATGTAATTGGAATAATTTATTAATGCACGATAAGCAAATATTCGGAGTAACAGTTCGGTGTGTTATTAAAAACTTAAACTAAACAGATATGAAACTTATGTTAAAACAACCCAATTCGAGAAAGTATGTGATGAAGCGATTTGTAGATGAATGTGCATATTATTGGCAATTCTAGGAGTGTAAAATAAAAGTACGCATGGTCTTCGAACAAACTGAATTATTGTAAATGCAACTCTAAACTCTTTGTTAAAATATAATGTTTAACTTTGGTAACTGAGTATTGCCTTTGTATTGTCTTTGAAAATGACGAAGATGCGAAGATATACCAGCTGAGAGCCGTTTACAATTTTGTGTATTGTTAAGGAGCAAGAACTTGAATTAGCACATTTTAACTAAGATGTATCGGTTATAATGGTTTTTCATATTTCTTCAATAGTTTTGAAGTCAAATGAATGAGTTAGCATTCACGCGTTATTGGCCTAAACTGCAATACGCAGTCAAATCGTTATGTGTGACTATAAATTTGAGCATTTCTAGAATGTTGATTGTAATGCAAAAGAATGTCGTTTCGATTTATCAAAAATACCCACAGTTCACTCTCACCTAACGTTTGCTAAAACATATACTTTGCCATATGTGAATTGCCAAATACATATTATATTCAAACTATTTTGAATGTCTCAAAATCATAGTCGTACTGTTTAAATACAAGCATCTTATTTATGTATTTATCATAAGCATCAAGTTCTTTGTAATGTTGTGTTTCGTTGTTTGTTGTATTATGTCTCAATTTCAAAAAATGTAAATCGATTAAACTTGTAAGAAATTTATGTAGTAGATGACTGTTCCAGAAACGCAAATATAAATAACCTTCTAACCTGAGACCAAAATCGTTATTTAGTTCACTCCTGCTCATACATCAACATGTATTAGTTTATTCGCTTTGCGTAAGTGTCCAATACGATAGCCAAATGTCCGCTTACTCGCGCAATAAACTGCTACTGCAGTAACATCTAATCCAATTATAATGTTGTGTCAATATAAATTAATTGTTTGGCGAATTACATACCTAGTTTAACAAATAATAAAATTATAGCCTGTTTGGTAAATACATTAACTAAATACATCACATTTGTACTGACAAAATCTATCACTGAAACATGATCACAACTTTTATTCTATACGTCTGGAAAATCGCATATGCATTCATAAAAACTTCGAATCGTCGTCTCTGAAATACTCACAGAACTTTCTCGATAATGTCATTCCTCACACAAATAGATTTGACAGCTACATAAAGTTATGTGTTCAAGGTTAACATATTCATTCATTGGCAGTGAGTACTTTAAATATTGGAGCACTAGGCATATTTGACAATTCCTCACGCGAAACAAGAACATGGGTTTGTTCTGTCTTTTTCATGGCACAACACATTAATTCCAAGTTACTGGAATAAAGAAATATTTCAAATAAACGGAAGAAACATATTCTATAGATTATAACACCAAGTGACCCAACATACTATAGTGTAAATCAATATTACGACACAAGTTTCAATTCATCATGTTGTGGACAAAGCTCTTTGCAATTCATAAATGATGTTGCATCACAGAATTGTACGAATAGGTTAGTCGGTTTAGTCATGTATATTCTCTGCAAACTTCTAAATGATCGACATGAAGCTATATATGGCACAACGGCCAAGGACTGAGGTCGTATTATATATCATACAACGTTATTCCTGACTTTTAATTTATCCCTTCTCTGACATGCCGTCAATATGAAACATTCTACATTCCAATGTTGGATCTACTTTAGATCTCCCCAAAGACACCATTAACTGGTTATACCCAGGAAACGGACACGAGAGCGTTTCAATAAGCAGAAGGCTTTCGATGCAATCGAGCAATAATACATAGGTTCAACATATAAACAAATATGTCCCCAAATCAAATTTTATAACACACAACTTGTTACCACTCTACAAGCCATATTTATGATTCAATTTTGTCAAAACTAAAAACATGTTAATCTTTACTGTATCTAGCCTAAGCTCGAATCCGGGTTGCGTGCGTCCAAAAACTAGGTCACTTGATCAAATCTAAGAAAAAACTGTGTTATTGAGGTAGGGTAACCAGGTCAAGTTTTCACCTCAAACTTAGGTGAACGTTTCAGAGCCATCATGGAATTTTCGTTTTCTAATAACATACAAAATCAGAATTGACAGAAGTGGTATTGAACTTAATTAAGTATATACCTAATAAACTTATAGAAACCTTACGCATCTATTTACATATATTTATAAAATAACATAAACCTTTTTAATGTTTTATTCAACCATGCAGTGTGTATATGAAAAATCTAGATGTGTTTTCAACCAAAAGTCATTTATTGAGCCTGTTAACTTATTAGTTATAATCGTCATGACACACTCAATTTATCTTAGTAACTAGCATATTCGATATAACGCCTCTAAAATATTCATTATTGTCTTCTTAAACGGGTTTTTGCATGAAACCATTAATCTCTTCTTTCTATTGTCTGCGCTACCGAAATGACTAGTCGATGTCATGCTGTTCGTGACAAAAGTTCGTTAGAGTCTCCCTTTATGGACGTTAGCATTGCCCTTGAATTGGTTGACATAACTTTCAATCATAGAAAGTCTCATTGCTGTTTTCCTACAATTATGATAGCACCGTAAACGTTCTGTATTTCAAAGCAAAGAGTAAATACATGTATATATGCACATAAGCATTATACTGTATGCTTACATAAGCACTTACAGAAAAACTAAGAGAGCTTAATATAGCTGATGGACAAAAAGCGAGAAACTTTGTAAGCGCGTAATATTTCCTTCCATGAACACCATTTATTTAATACGAGTGAAACTTACCCGAGAGCGTCTCAATAAGCTTGAGGCTTTTGATTCAATTGTATGCCGCTGTTTTAACTTTTGTCTTGACGGAAGCTGTTGTTTCTATTGATATCCTCATTTTTACTCGATTTCCTTTCGGATGATTCAGAATAATTAATGAGTGCCATGGTCAATTTATCGGATAATAGTGTGATTAATGTGTATCTATTCTTCAAGATTTATATTTGCCACATGTTCGTTAGGCGTGATTTTTTCATCGGGAAACTGCAATCCAGCCAAGTATATAAAAATAGTAGAATAATTGATAGTTTCACAACAGAATCGATCTTGCGGCTGATGCTGACATTTTTGTACGTAATCATGAGTGCATGAATCAAGAAACGTCAACAAATCTAGTGCAAATTTAGATTGATGTGAAGATTAACACCTGTTTGAGTTTGAAACTGGATTGCCACTGCAAGAAGCTGTATAGCTTAGCACGTTGTTCCAGTGAAAGTTTTCCCTTTCTGGGTTGTTCATACAATTATGATACAAGATTCTTTTTTGGTAAGTTTGGCTAGTGTTTACCTTCAACAATATATTAATAAAACAATGTTGATATTGTGAAGTGTGTATAATTAGTGTGGCTTAAAGTTAAGAAATGTGAGTTCACTTTGTTAATATTTGGTATTAGAATCATTCTCTTCCCTTATTGATAGTATTGTTTCCTCATAATGTCTGAGGAAAATAATTGTCCAATAACATATTTAACCACGTGAACTGAGTCCGTGTTTGAACACAAACCATATTCAAGTGATTACTTAATCTTCTGATTTCTATGTTCAATGTTTTCAGTCCGTTAAATTAACAAGATATACAAGTAATATCCGGTATGAAAGATGACGAGTATTTCTCTTCAAATTAATATTGTCTTATTACTTGTTAAATGCTTATTGTATTGATAACGCATTGATGTAAAGGTAAATATTGTGTATTCAGTTCCATTTTGTGTACGGAACTTTGAATCGGTGATAATATTTATGTTCATAAAACATAAAGTTTTGCATAAAATCACTTTCAGAAAACATATAATTGCATAGCATAGAATACATTAACACTCTGTAATAATCAGTTTTAATATGGTTTTAGAATGAAACAAGGATTGTGTATGATTGTTTCACTAATCTAGTGTGAAACAAATGGATAACCGGTGTGTGAGTGCTTGCTTGTACAAATGTTGTCCAAGAATGTTGTGCTCATTACAGATAACATTTCACAATTATTGTTGACGAAAGTGTCCCTGCTTATTAGACGGAGAAATGTAGTAAACTATCTGACAACCTAACGTGTGGGCAAATGAAAAGAACCCATCGCATCGATACTATAGTAATATTTAAATTTGGTTTATGATTGTTTATGCTTTTTTTGGGGGGGAAATGGACTCTATGAACATTGGCTAGAGTCAATAACCTGTTGTCCAGTATGTTGTATGTTTGATGTTCAATAACTCGAGGTATGTATTGATGAATTACACAGTTTTTACGATAATTACTGAGCTTTTGCATATGATATATATCTGTGGGTATTAAAGACATTTACAATGTTGATACACTATTTATAGTACAACAATATACTTGGTCTGCAATGCAGGTTATGTAATTTGAGGTGTTGTATAGTCCCGCCATAATCTTTCGTTATGCCCGCTTGCTGTTTTTTTTAATGACGTTAAATTTAAAGAAATATATTTCTTTCAAATTTAATTGTTATCGTAGTTTATTTAGTTCGTGCATGGTATCATTTGTCTGATTTTGACTGACCCGTTCAATTGTATTTGATTTGCGTCATCGATGTCATGTCAGTCGTGACAAATCGTCGTCAACTTCACTTCGTTTAAACATAATCATAGTTTGGTAAACGTCTTTAAATAACGGAAATTACATGACTCAGCGGAAACATAATTGTGCAGTCATTATTAGTGCTGACTAGACTAAACTGCGTACGTTTACTCCAGAAATAGCACTTATTCTGTTAAAACTTGTTCAAGTACTTACCTGTGCCTTTATGTTAACGTCACTATGTGTGCAAATAATGTTATTTTAGTTATGAACAGATTACGATACGTGCATTACAGAAGAAAATGTGTACTTAATGTGGCTACATTAACGTGATATTTAACATAACGAGTAGTAGTTCATTCACATCGGCTAATCGCAAGTGTGTTGCGTACGCCGAATATATACAAGTTAACAAGTTTATTGAACAATACATCTAGAAGGCCAAAAGCTCAAGTGGACAAAGTAAGCGTACATTTTTAACAAACTAAATAGTCATGATTATAAAAAGCACTAATACGCTGAATCACAACAATACACTCGTATACTAAACAATATTGGTTTACTGTTTAAATAATAATTTAATATGTGTAATTACGTCAAATTGTGACACATATTTTTAAGTACAACAATATATCCAAAAATATTGTATTTAACATATAATTATTATGTTTAAATATGAACAATTGTTACAGTAATACTTTCTACTTAATCAAAGTAACACAATTCATTCCATGAGGCACATACTTCTAATACTTGTAAAAATTGCAGTATATACGTGTTTGAGAGTTACAGGACAATACTTCCAGTTAGCTGTACTAAAAAATACATACCAATTATAGTTCACGCATATAAAAAGAGCATAAGCATAAGCCCTTGCTTGCTACCTATACGAAACGAAAATATAGGCAGCCAGAAGGCGTTCGATATTGATTGAAAGGCATTTTATAAACCATATGCAGACCATCTACGGAATAACAATATAGATGGCCAAATATAAATAAGACATCAAGTTCGATACAAACTTTGACTTTCATTTCAACGTAAACTTGCAGTAAACAGGTATTATTTGCTCCCAAAATACTACCAGGTCTAGCTGGTGTTTTCTTTCCCGTTTTTTAAAAGCTTAACTGCAATATTTATAGTGAATTGCTAAATTGGAACGTAGGGTTAGTATAACGTTTTTTGACTGTAATTTGGTGGATCGGTTCATTATTCTGATAATTGAAAAATGTTTTAAATAGAACACCGACAGGGAAATGTTATTCTTTACAGACAAATATATTATACAATTTCGACAGCATCATTTCGTTCACTAAATAAGTTTGAAATATGACTATAGAAAACAAGATAGGAAACTATTCAGAAAACGAAATCATGATAGCAATTGTTCCATAATTCGTAAAAGCTGAAACAAAAATAGAAGTAAATACGCACTAACTGCAAAAAAGAATTTTAGAGAAATTTGAACTTAACCGTGATATGTTTGCCTATTTATGTATGATGAGTGGATTTAAAGTGCCGCGCGTGTTAAATAAAAAAAAATGTAAAATATTAAATTATTACATATCAAAAGTGCCCACACATTTATTTTGCGTGTTTTTAAATTGAAATTAAAAATATACATTGTGTGTCAGGTTTATTTCAAAGAATGTATAGCCTTGTACTTAAGCATGGCTATTAGTTTGCTAGTTTATACTTCTTGCTGTTCAATCCCTAGAGTACTCAAGAAGAAGCGGAGTTCTTTTTTTAAATAACCTGGACAACATAAACAATAATTCAGGGAAAGTAATATGACAGCTACAGACACGTTTCTGTGAATTATTAATACGAGTTAGCGTTTGCCTTGGGAAGCAGTTTATATTCGGTACAATGATTAAATACTGTGCAGTTAGAGGTGTAGACTTAATATTAAACGATTTTGATCTTTGTATTTACTTCCGTAAATTACTATTTTTTAATATCAATCTGCTGTAACAAATAGGTTTGTATGATATTTTAAAGACATCAATAACTAGACGATTCATATAGAATTCAACAGAATGTGATATATTTAATTATATTATCATTCCCAGATCGGATTTTGATGAAATTGCAACGATTTCGTAATTCAAGTCCAAGGCTTGTCATTCTCAATGTTTTAATAGTTGTTCCAATCATGGAAAATACAGAGAATAACTCCATCTGAAATAGGTTTATAATATAAACAATTGATGCCTTCAACGTGTTTAACCCTGATTGACAGCCCTGTGCTCTACCAAATGACCCGGTCGTCGGTATTAACTACACTACCTAAATACCTCAAATCCTCATATACTTATACATCGAAGAAACTAACATCTGTATAAATCATTGACTGTGTACGACAATATAAGACATTTTCCTATTAAAACATAAGTTTGTAATTTGAAACGCGCGTTGTGTTTTTAACCGTTTTTCATCTTTATTGCAATTGGCAGCGATATACAACAAAACCTCCGTAATAATATTTTCATTAACATACTGACAGGAAAAACAGAATTAGCAAATTTCATATTTTATTTTCGCCATTGCAGGAATATCCCAGGTGTATTGTGGAAAAGATTCAGAGACATTCGGTTTTTTACAGTTACCCCAGCAACAATAATTTCTCCAGATGTTTTAAACTACATCGTCTTTGAACCAAGAAAAAACGCAACAAAAAAAAAACGATAAATTCACCACAGAATAGGGAAAGGGACTATACAACTGGCTGATGATTTTCATTTTATATTGTTGTTTTAAATTATTTACTGTTCTACTGTATGTTTGCTCGTAGTTAAGTAAGTTAAATTAAACATGAATACAACTGTTAACCAATCAGAAAAACAAAAATAGCTTTGTTCTTCTTATAAATGACTTTATCCGACATTATCCGTACGTTACGCGTGATTAAAATCTTTAGGAAAGCAAGATCCGCCCGGCTTCTATGACACGTTGTTAGGAAAACTTATTTATATTTTCGTAACAGATCATGTCAAGTGGCTGTAGTGTTACATAATTATTGCATAAATCAAAAAAACAAAACGAAGCTATATTTATAAACTTTCTTCAAGAGCTTTGTGCAATGATAAGATAAACACCGGTTTTAGTATAAATTTAGAATATCAAATGAATAAGCTAGACATTACAGAATTTGGATTGAGTATAAACAAGCCTTTATTTGTTTGTTTGGTGTGTGTATAATGTTTACTTAACAAAATTTGTTAAAATATTTAGCATTACATTTCCTATAATTGAGATAAATTTAAATTATTATTAAGAACGACACATGTTAAATTTATTTTGCATGCAGTGTATTGGTGTGTTTTTTTTCTAATAGTATGCTCGTCATCTAGTGATATCGATTGTTTTTACCTGATTACATGTATGACAGTCTTGACAATGTCGATCGATGTCCGTATATAAGCTGAACACCTCTTCAATAGCGTACAAAGCTTTTTTAAGTATCAGTCGGATTGCTATGTTCAATGTCAATAGCAAGTAATAATTGTTATCGGAACGTTCCTTAAACATCTGATGCCTTACCCCACAGTAAGCCATAGGCGTTAGGTTTCATCAATTTGTCTTCACTCGCACATTATCATAGTTCTTTTCAGACTGTCTTTAAACGTCTTCATTCTTGTCAGATTGCGCCTTAGACCACGTGCCGATCTTGGTATTGCCTCTGTTAATAAAATGAAACACAGTATCGGCAATTGAGAGTCTTCCTTAATGCCGCTAGGTAAATAGGATTGTGTTCTTTTTATATGTTCAGATGTTCATACCCAAAACGTTTTATGCTGATAATGTGTATATGCCATACAATGATCATTGATTGACAAAAAAAATAAACATAACGTGCTTCATATAAAAACGATGTTGAAAAGTACGTTTTTCCTGACTAAGTATTTAAAATTCTAATTCGCGACAAATCCTCCAAATACTCCATTTATAGCAGTCCTCTAACCTAAATTATCCTTAAATATTAACATACCAATTGGTTATCCTGTTCCATTATTGGAACAGCTTAGAATATTCTTGGACCGCGTACTTTTCAAGGATACAATGTGTATATGCCTTTTTCACGCTGGGCACTTAGATACGGAAGACATCAAAGATTATTTTTCAAAACACAAACATTTAACATCAATTAACTCAAACAGACAACCACCAATCAATTTCTTTCAAATATTCATCGTGTCTTTGTCTGTGTTTTTTAATTTGTTTTTGCTCAGATGTTTTTTCATACCTGTTATATTAGTATTCATAAATCAGTTCTAGAGAAATAAATTAAAACGCAGTTTTAATCAAACTTGTAAATTTATTATTGAAGACATGATTACCATCATTTAGGGATCACTTTTTAAGATGCAATTCTTAAATAACAGCATGTTGAACATGTTTTTTCACGACCAGACTTTACCGCACATACTAATTGATGATGAATAAATGCTCATAATAAGACGTCATACATTTCTAATATAAGAAATGTCATGCATCACGTTTATTATCATATCATATGCAATTAAAGTGAATAACAGTTAATGTGAGACTTTGTTAGAAATGAAGTTTGTTTTAAAGATTACTTTTGGAAATATGTAATGCTGTTTACACGACACCATTAACACAGGCTGAACTCCTTCTTAAAACAAATGATTCTTTGTATCTTTATGAAAATACTTACGCATATTTGAAAGTTTGGAAATGGTAATGGTTACACAGAAATGACCGAACGTTTTAATGTCCATGTAATAATTGCGTTTAATCGAGATAGAACCAACTCGCAGATAGTAGTATTTACGTAATCTCCGTTCCAGTCTCGGCCAGAGCGTACTTATTTAACACAATGGCATCGTCTGATTCGGCCGTTGGCGTTTCTGAGGTAAAGAAACTGTAACAGTTATATAATTTAAATTTAATTTATTGGATGTTAAACTACCCGTTTCTTTCATAACATGCACATGTATTTTATTAAAGCTGATGATTAAGCGAGTGGTTTAAGTGTTTTCATTTGAAAACTGTTTTGATCAAATTGTTATTGTGTTCGTGTTGTTAAATGTAGGTTTGTATGTGTGTTAATATTATGTTTTTTTTATATTTGTTATTCAACACAGATGACTCAAAACAGCCGTAAATTTATAAAACTGGTATCAACATCTGCCTTTGAACTAGGAGAACTTTACTCAAACTGAAAATGTGCAATTTTAGGGTCAAAATGTACATTGCTAACTTTCCAAGGTTTTATTAATGCAGTTACAAGATACAAGAAGCTGAAAAGCTCTACTACAACTGCTTTTTAAAGCCGTTTATTCCCACAAATCTACGGTCCATCTTAGTAAATACAAAGGGTACAAAACCAACGAATGATATTATCACACAAAACGAATGTATTGAAAAAAAGAACAACATAATGTGCTATGCTTTTTC
Organism: Dreissena rostriformis; assembly: GCA_007657795.1. Lineage (NCBI taxonomy): Eukaryota > Metazoa > Mollusca > Bivalvia > Myida > Dreissenidae > Dreissena > Dreissena rostriformis. The sequence goes on along the minus strand of VMBQ01004440.1, from coordinate 58,119 downwards.
ATATCACACGAGATGCCAATGTACAATTGGTTTCAATATAGAATTGCTAATATAATCATAGGTACAAACTCCTTCGTATTCAAAATTGGATATGCCACTTAAGCCAACTGCACCTTTTGTCAACATTAATGTGAAACTATTCAACATATATTTTGAGAATGTAAATCAGTTAATAACATTATTGTTTTCTGGATGTAAACAATTTTCGAACTTTCTAAACATGCCTTCCGTTATACTGGGACATGCAACTAGCAAATACAAATATACCTTTAAATTTATTATTTGTTTTGATGAAAATGTTTATGTATAATTGTAAAATGAAAACATCTAGATCCACTCTTAAAGCAGCAGAATTGTGCATGTAATTGCACTACAATGTACTTAATGAAATTAATTATTTTAACGATCTACGTAAAGAAAAGAATTGAAACTGTTGCTACCTCTTTTTCAGTAGTTTGTGAGAAGGGACTTTTAAATTAATAAAAAAAAATATATATATATTGTTGTGTAAAGCCTATTGATTGTAAAATGTATAAAATGTGCTATAATATTGCTTGAAAACTCTGTATGGTGTGGAGTGGGATGCCCTCGACCCACACATACGTATTGACGAGGAGAATAAACTATATTGAACGAAACAAAAAGCGCACTGTAAATCATAAAATTTGATTGTAACGTGTGGTGTAGGTATCAATGGTAGAAATAAATGTTCTTCATCAGATTTTTATTATTTGATTATTTGTTTTATTAATAACAGTTAAAAGTTACATTTCCTTATAAATTACTGACTTCACTCAATAGATAATTATTATAATGTCAGGGAAATACAAATTGACAGAAATGATGTCAATTGTTTTCTCGAAAAGTACACACATTTTCTACATCAGGATCTTTTTAGTAAGTTTAAATGTTTTATATGTCGTGACTTGTTGCAAATAATTGAGGAAATTCCCTACTAAAAAAACCTCTTGGCGTACTTCTATTTTCCCAGTTTTAATACTAAATACTGTCAGAGACAAGAGCGCTGAATTAACAAATTACGTTTTACCAGGAAGGCCTCGTACGTTTAGACGTTACAATCATGAACAGTCAGAGATGTAGTAGTAGTAGTAGTAGTAGTAGTAGTAGTAGTAGTAGTAGTAGTAGTAGTAGTAGTAGTAGTAGTAGTAGTAGTAGTAGTAGTAGTA
>VMBQ01004440.1:8103-53103 GCA_007657795.1 Dreissena rostriformis | reverse complement strand
CGGGTCGAGAGTTTGAAATAAACTGATCACAGATTGTTTGTGAGTTGCATCGTAATCATTGTATACATACCATTACCTCACTACGTTTCTGTCATCTGTACACGGATTCATAAGAACTTCTCCATCTGTACACACTAAGATAAAGTTCGCATTATTTTTTTAACAAGCAAACTTTATTGCATTTTAAAGTCATGTTTCAAAGTGATTTAATTAACATTGTATGCACTTCAAACACTAGAGACCATTGTGATATATGTGTGTACAATAAATGATTGTACTTGTGTTGTCGTGTAGTTTCTACTTTTACTTTCAAATACGTATGCAAGTATATACTTTCGAGATAAATCGTATGTTTTTAATGAAATCCGATGGATAAATATTAACAATTGTTTAAAATGGCGCACATATTGAGAGTATGCACATAGTTACGTCCAATTAATATACAGTATGCACTAGTTTTGTTTGAACGGCTCAAGCACATGTTGGTGCAAAATCAAAATAGTCTTACAGTGTTACCCATCGTACGACACGAATACGTCCACAGGTTAGTTGAGAATCAAAACGTGTGAACCAGCTGTTAGTTGAGAAGCGAATCGTGTGGACCCAATGGCATCTTAATTATGTCGATTGATAAGTAATTATAGTGTATTTTAACCTGTCGAGTTTTTTTACAGACAAAGAGTCAGTTGCCTTTTAAGATACAATTTTGTTTATTAAAATTAGGCCTATATGTATTTATTATATAGTACATTTAAGGCTTGTTAAAACAATCATTAGTCTACATAGCCCATCAAATAAGATCAACACATGTCTACTAGTATCAGTAATGGAACACAAGCAGTAATGACAGTAATTTATTGGACTCGACTTTCTTAATGAAATACTAACCTACTATATATTACAATTGTGGAAAACCATTTAATGCTAAATACTATTTAACATGCAGTTTTCATCTCCATACATTCAAATCACACATTTGATTTGATGTAGTACAATTTATATCTAAGTTAACAAGCGTGCAGTATGAGTATATGTGTACATATGTGCAATAGATAATTCTTATTTGTCTTATATTCTGCAAATATCACCATGTATAAGTGTATACAAGGGCAAACGAAATGTGATATGTACTGTGTATTGATTTAAAAACCGTTTAAACAAGAATTAAACATTGCATATAATACATTATTATAAGGAAGATTCTTAAGATGTTTTGTCTATATTTTTTTCCACTTTAATGATGAGAGAAAAATTCCCTTCGTCATACCCATCAACAATCACACATTTTATTGGCAACGGCTCAAGCTTAAAAAACAAAAACACCAAAATACGTCTTACTCTCTTTATGATACCGTTTTAAGGTGGGCGGGAGTACAGTACCTTTTTAGCATACAGACTTCACAGTAGAGACTACAATATTCCAGACTTTCGGTATTATTCATTTGCTTTTATGATACAAAAGTTATATGACATGCAGTTCAAGATACAAACCTCCATTGGCATAAGATTCAGACTATGCGGTTAAATTTCCAAAAACAATCAACTTGAAATATGTGAACTTTTCGCACTACCGACCATAACAGTTTGACTCATACATTTTGTCTAGCTAATGTTCAACTGTTCTTCCGACAATTAACGTCATGTCCAATGCCAAAATGAATACTACACTTCTTGTGTATGGTTTTCGTCCGTTTGAGTCTTCTGAGACCTAAGCGTCATAGCTTGCATTTGTTGGGTAATTTTGACTTAGTATCAGGACAACATGATCATAATTGTAAATGATTTCTATCCGACATCATTTATATTGTTGACTATATTGCCCCATTGGTGGAAAAAGGTGCAATGTGACATCAAATTCTACATGGTACCTTTTTGCACCAATGGTACGTCTATGGTATCCAGTATTATCTTGCTTAACTCTTTAGATAAATACTAAAATTATGTATTATGTTTGTATTGTAATGAACGGCGGATTATGCCATAGGGAGAACCGCGTTTCTTGTACTAACGGTTTTGATCTTAAGTTACTACTGCAGCCATATGGTATAACATCTTACTAGGTAAACATAAACATTAACAATAGGACCACGAGGCCATGTTTATTAACTTATCAATACATAATGTGTTTATGGGAGTATAACGAACATGTAGGGCGCTTGCATCTGTAATTACTTTCCCAGCCACGGCTGTACAAAGGGTATGATGGATTCTACCACTTTTCTGGCAATGCATATTCCCCACACGCGGCTCAACAAGGCATATCATAGCTCAATAGGTTTGTTAAGTTTAGTCAAACATTAATGGTTTTCACATTTTTTTTTCGCAGTGTTGTGTTGTTTTTCTAGTTTAATCATGAATTATAATCACTTATAAATAAACTAAGCAACGTTTCCGGAATTTTTATCATATATGTATGACACTGTGTGCTGTCTATACTACATAGAATATGAATATCATAGGCAGTTGAGGGGTACAGTAAATATTGCACCCGATGAGAGTTATGTAAACCGAGGCCGAAACTATGAAACAAATGCTGTTGAACTAATTTCCTGAGAGGCATACAACTGTTTTTATACGAACAAAATTAATTTTATTTGCTTTCTCTTAACAGTACAAGTTACTTTTATTTATCTAATGTAAACACTGACGTACAAAAACTGTCGAATCTCAAAAAGTACATTATAAGCATATAACGTATGGTATTCACATTCTGATTTTTATTCTAACATAATTTCTGATCTGTATGTAGAGATATAATATTATTAAGTATCCAAAAGTCCAGAAATGTTTTCATTTCTTATCGCAGCATAGTAAAATAAAGTTGTATTTTACGAATAATTTAATATTATACCTGAATACCTAGTCAATGTTTCTTCTGAAACTTACTCTATTTGGTCGATGCATACCGATACATGAAAATATCAATAAAATATATTTATTAGAAAAAAAAACAATTCTTCAGTCTCTAAACTAAAATCATTACATACTAAAAGTTTTCTATTTTTAAGCAGCCATATATTTTCAACTATATTTTATATGTTTTGTGACTTATTTTTAGCTTACCATTATGGATGTAAGTTTGTATTAATTATTTGATCTTAAAAATATATTTATGTGTTGATTAATGACATAAAATGCATTTCTAGTTGTAGTATTATCTACAGTTCTGCTTTAACATATAAGTTTGTTGAATATTATTTATACCATATTTCATTTAAGAAGTATGGGAATATTTAACAAAAATAAATATGACAAGGTATCTTATCAACCGGGACATGTTCTGTATGAGGATAGTATGTTGATAACATACGTGTATTAACTACACATATATACTACAAATCCAATACTTGAATTATTTTACTGATACCACATGGTTATATAATTTGTTAAAAGAAATGTAAATTCCATAATGACGCCGTCGTCGAAACGAGATAAACATTCTAATATCGACGTTATTTATAGCTAGTACATCCGAGACACACAATTTACCAGACTGAATTACATCACATCAGTATGCAGTAGACGTCGTTTATGCAAGACAGGCGTTCACCAAGTTCACCGGTAATTGATGTTTTGGTAAAGCTCGTTGTTTGCCCAAGTCGATGTGACTGCATTGTGCCCAGCTGTATTACAATATATTTTGAATTAACAAAACATGCCGTTACGAACGGCTGGAGAATGGACGCACATCTCTTGAAGCCAGACGAATACGATAGCCGGTGACAATCAAAGGGCGCGAGTGTTAACAACAGTGTCATTTACCCCCTTTGCAAGAAGACGGCATTGTCACAATAAAATACGCAGCAAAATATTCCGAAATCGTAATAAGCTTGCGTTAAAAACGTAGTTGTGCTTAAAGATCGTGACAAGTATATAGATAGTATGCATTTTTCCGATAGAACAATGCGTGGGAAATGTATCGTTGCTTGATATATTTTTCGATCTGGAAATCTGTTCAAAATCTTTTCGAAACGAAGGCCTGAAGTTCACGTTAAAAAAGAACCGTTATAATACAAATGCTTCGATCATTACAACAAGGAAGTTTTCCTACCGAAACATATCAATTAAATGTTATGTCGTTTTACGTGTATTCATTATTCCACCAATATTAAAACATTTAATGATTCGTGTTATCTTATAACATGATTCAGTTCTATTTACCGATATCTACATAAATGAATTCGAATCCCAAGATCCTCTGATAATTGAGTTGTTGTTCCTGTTGTTCTTGATGTTTCGGATGTTTGATTTGCCGTTTGTAAAAATATTTCTCTTGTTATTCTAAAAATGCCATTTACAATTTTGATTCGAATAATAAATTAATGTAGTTTAACTGATACTACTTCATTTTGATATCAAACATGCCTCGTTTACACATAGACAGGGACTTTAATTGAATATGAATACTCTTTAAGTAATTGAACACTTACACTAATTAATTCATTATTATTTTTTTATTATTATTAAGCTACAAAAGATCTTAATCTCACAGGACTGTTCTATGTAAGGTTCAAATAGCTATACACGACACGAACCATCATGTCATAAAAAACTGAATTACGAGTAAAACAAATATTCTTAGCATCTGTAACTGTAACCGTCAGAACTTTTCAGCATTTCGTTTTCAAATGACGGATTTATTGTTATCTGTAAGTGTCACTCCAGAAATATTACAACATGTTCGAAAACTAATTTCGTTTTGCAATGACTTCTTTCTTACTTTAAACCCTCTAACAATTGAGAAGCTCGCGTCTTAAATTACTTTGGAATGATTTTCTTCGGTCTGCAATTCTTTCAATAACGGAATTAGTGGAATTTGTGAGTATTGACCACATGTTCATTACTGAGGATTTTCTTTATTTCTTATGAAGTGCCCTTATTGTTTGGAATATGCCTGTTCGTGTTCATTGCCTGCGTTATAATATCTTTAATACATTTAATATAGACAATTTAGAGCTTTTTTCAGACACATACCATTATAAAATAGAAATATATTATTGCCGATACATTGTCAACTGGTTGTGATGTTATGTATTGTGCTATTGAACGGGCTGCATAGAAAGACATACAAGGTGTAATGTGGCATATACAAAATCTGAGGTTTAATAATATGGGTGGTAAACCATTTGCCATATCTTTAATCCCTTCCATCACATCATTGATTATATACACCATTACCACATTTGTGTGCTAGAAGATTAACCTACCAAGTACTAAGTTCTAATATTCGCAATAATTTATTATGTGTTATAATGATATAAATTATCAATGATTGTATTTTTTTAATTGCTTTTAGTGGGGTTTTTTCGCCCATGCGAAGTAGCAACTCATACACTCACGCAAAGGTTATGGGTAGGTAACATACAGTAGTTTATATTTGATGATATGTGTTTTATGTACAGCTATGGACTTAATAAAAATTGTGTAGGAAGAAAACAATAACATGTTTTAAACTAGTTCTGATATATATCCCATATGTGGATAACTAATTTATAAATACGAGTGTATAGAACAAATGTTCAAACATTCNATATATTTTTATATTACACATGTGTAATATACTTTTTGAGCGTTTTTATTGGCTTAGTTTTCGTTTATTGACCAATCGCATTTTGTTATTTTGCTGAAATGACGTTGCAACGTTAAATGACGTCACGAAATGTAAACAACATTCGGTATTAATCATTATGTTTGCGTAAATATTTATTTAATTTGCTCATTTAAAAGCATGTGATAGAAAAGATCTGACACTCGTTGTCATTTCATACCATATTTTATTAAACTCGTCCAGGATATTCGTTAGTAAGCTCGCCAAAGGCTTGCTTACTTACAAAATTCCTGAACTCGTTTAATAAAATATGGTATGATATGACAACTCATGCCAGATCCTTTATATATATTATCAATGATTGTATTTTTTAATTGTTTTTTTTTTCGCCCCATGCGAAGTAGCAAGTCATACACTCACGCAAAGGTTATGGGTAGGTAACATACAGTAGTTTATAGTTGATGATATGTGTTTTATGTACAGCTATGGACTATATAAAAATTGTGTAGGAAGACAACAATAACATGTTTTAAACTTAGTATGATAGATATCCCATATGTCATTAATTTATAAATACGAGTGTATAGAACAAATCTTCGAACATTCTAAACCTAAGGCATGTTCTTTTTCACGTAAAGCAGCCACATGTAGCCAAACCTACACTTCTTTTGAACGTATTATAACTGCTTTACTTTTGCTACGTCGCTTCCGCTATGATCCGCATCACAGTAAGTAACTTGAAATACGTCTACATATTATAAACAGACATAGGTGCAACTAGTTTAAATAGGTCATTTATTTCTTTAAAAATAACGTTATAAATCGGGGTAAATAATATAAACATATTTAAACATCAGAGAATTCACCAAAGAAAGACGATCTCGTCACTTTTCGAGAGTACATAACATACCCGAAATTCAAAAAGTTCTGCTTTGATATATAAAGATATGAATTTCTGGTAATACAATTAAGCACATCAAGATCATTATGTGTTAGTCTTGAACTATACAACATAGTATGCTATGGACATGTTTGAAATATGATTTGTGTATTGAAAGTTAACAATTCATTGATGTTTGCATATTTCCGTATTTAAAGGCATTTACAAACGAGAATACAGAAACGCGACTAACACGGATCACTTGTTTTGAACATGCCTTCCTTACTATGGGTTACGAGTAGACCATGTCTGTTAGAACCTAAAACAATATCGTTAAACAAACAAATGACCAGATGAATGCATAATACGGAATACAAGTATGCAAACAAAAGTGGTGTATACGTAATCTTGATACACTATTAATACATTTTGTCTACATTACATAAGGGCGTTTTTATTGGCTTGAGACAAAGATAATTTAGTACACATGCTCATATATAATTTTTAACTCATAACAACGTTATTATTATCTTATGGTTAGTATTTTGTGCTGGAAAGATAACACGTATCTTATTTGCAAGAAACAAATGTCACCGACCGTCTTTGAAACGGTTACATTAAAACAGGAAACCACACACATTTATTAATATTTAAAAATCATTAAAAGTATGCAATATACAATTTGGAGCTCTCTGGTTGGTCACCATTTTATCAGAGCACCTTCAGTGGGATCTTCTATGTCTTAAATATAATGGGTCAGTTGTTCATCATTTCATGATGTGTTATAATACAACAAATTCAAACTAATCATGCCACGGAATCAGAAGCATTTATTGTTTGATTTTATTGTATTTGTGTTAATTAAAACATAAAAATAAGTAGCAGATTGTGTTTTTTTTAACTTACATAATATTATGAGAAAGTTTATTCAACAAACAAGTTATGGTTTGAATTATGCAACACATTTCCTGATCATTATTTGAACAACAAGATTAACTTGCAAGTATTCAATGATTCAACACTATCGACAAATACTAGCATTTAAACATGCTATTTTTAGGAAATTTAAAGAATTTAAACTAATCATTTCATTTAAAATGACGCAGTTTTTGTTATAACTTCTGTACAAATATGTGTGTTTGCTGCTTATATTAATATTTGATCACTTGTGTATTTCTACAAAGCTTCAAGTATTGGGTTTGTCTATTATACGAATTTGGAAAACCTGATAATAACTATGAAATCTCTCTGAATGCGCTGTTAGAATCAGGTTTAGATAGGATTGTGTACATATGATTCAATGTGTTATTAAGCTTTGTATCTATAGCCCGAAATAACGGGCTTTAATATTTTTTTTTTTATTAGAAAACAGTCAATCATTTTGTAAGCAGTTTACTGAGCTTAAAGCCCATTTGATTGCGAAATCATAGTATCAATCATTTACCCATGGCAATTTTCTATGTTTGCAATCAATGCGACTTGCCCGTGGGAACATGCATCTGTATTCAATTTAACGTTAAAGACGATACCAACAAACCTAATTAGCCTTCAGGGAATGGCCCTTTCTCATGCATATTATTGTAATTATGTGTACAGAATTGATCAACAACAGATGTTTCCTTTCATGTTAATAGCAAAGAAATCCAATATCTCATTAAGTTAATTGCATGCATTATTAGTCAATCGCTATATATAAATTAGCATAATACAATCATCCGTATTCAAAATGTACACCGAACACTTCTACTCGCTATTAAATGAGAAAATGCAAAGTTTGGTATATAATGCATGGGGCTTTCCAGCGCATTAGAAATTTCTAAACATGTTCATTATTGTAATAGAAATATACATACAATTTATGTTGTTCTTTTTGTGAAGCTTTTTTTCCATCTTACTATTGCGTAATATGTTTGTAATCATGTATATAGTTAGTATTTACTGTATTTGCAAAACGTTTTATTAAATAAAAAAGATTAATTATGATATGCAATGTTTGAATATGTGTGTCTTTAATTCTACGCAAGTAAACCTTCATTTCGTGATAACTTCTAGTTTGTGTAAGAACATGGAAATGTACATTTAACTGCATACTTACTAATATAAACGTAGTTTCAACAATAAAATACAGTTTACTAATTATATAGGCAAATCACTGTTGAAATGATAATAGATGCAACTGCGGTGCTTTCTTTGTCAAATGGCACCAACGGCTTTCTTGCAATACTTAACTCACACCTTACTTGTTATTAATTTGCTGTGTTTGATGTTCCAATTGTGAATATAATCTATAAAATAGGGGAAAAAGAGATACTTCAGCGTATGACCAATCAATAATTACTTGTACATGATGTAAGTGGTAATGCTGTTGCGTCTTCAGATTCTGTTCATATGCATGTCATGTTATATCATATCCTCGCTTACGTCTTCATACCAAATAATACAAATTAAACTTAAAAGGTGTGTAATCTATAGCCAATTAGTGACATGTAACATTTTGACCGTTTTATACAAGCATGCATACTAATAATCCTTCATTAGTATTAGGAATTGTTTGGTCCTATCTATGATACAATTAATTTCATGCTTCACGTGTGGGCAGGTCTAATGTTATTTTCGTATTACATAAAAAATTAATTTTTTCATTTCACGTGTTTTGCTGAAACGAATCTTGATATCGGCTGTCGTGTCTTATTTGCAGTGTTGAATGAGCAATAGCAGACGACATTTACTCAAAACATTGATAGTCAGTTGGCATGCAAGTGTCATACATGTATATGTTCCAAGCTCATTTATCTTTTACACATGTCACTGCTGCCAACCTGTTCCCTTTCTTATTCCGATGTATATTTGACAAACATATGCGACTTTTTTACCTCCTAAACACTTGGGAAACGCTAACGGCCGGTAATGATTTATATTCGCATTATGTTCCTGTTATCTTTAGGCTTTTCCTTCATCAAAGAAACATGGAATGTGCATCATTTGCAAGAAACTTGTCCCCGAAAGTTTCTATGAAAGGTACCCAAGGTATATGCCTGCTGTTATAACTACGATACATAATTGTATTACTACTACTAGTATTTCAATTCTTAATGGTATGCCGTTTATGCAATAATACTCCACCTCAAGATTTATTATATATTTATTATATTTATTTCTTGTGTTTTGTCGATTATTTAAAACTATTTTAACCATTTTATAAAGTTTTGCAATAAAATACGATACAGCAATATTGGTTTTAAGATTAGTAAGTATACTGTGCTATGGCAGGATAGTCTATATTTAGGAAAATGTACGCGGTAAACAACTTTACGTTGTACAGATATTATAAATCAGTAAATACAATTTGGTTGGAGAATCTCTGATTGTATTGCCTTCATCGTAATATCCTTCTAATAAAGAAGTTACAAATTGCCCCCAACAAACCACATTTAATTTGTTTACATCGGGCCATTGACTTCTGGAAAGGGAAATGTCTTGAGAAAACGCATTAATCGTACGCCTTAAGGGCTCTCACATAATACGCCTACATGTTACCGACCAATCTGTCATCCACATTTAGCCCTCATTTAGCTTAACAGTAAGCTTTACGATGCAAGGGATTAGTTTTCTTGTCTTTTGTGCTTACAAGTGTTTCGTTCTGAATGATATATTTGTACAAACCTGAACAAACGAATTCAGATTATTTGCATTCTGCGTTAAAATGTATAGTACTAGTGTGTATAAAGAGTGGTGTGATTCTCTCGATTTTGGTGTAACCTTGTAACGTTTTTTATGGATATAATACTCAGAAAATTCATAAATAATAAGGAATAGTACATAGTGCTTTATTTTGTGATGAAAGAGACATAGTAGATGCTTAAAATAAAAACAACTAGAGTTACTGATATATTTAAGCACGGCCACTCCAATTAATTATTTTCGGACTTTGTGTTTTATGGTCTAGAAGTTAAGATGATGATTAGCATGGCTCTATTGTTCCCATATTTCAAGTATTTTAAACGCCTTAGAGCGCAAATCATCTAAAAAAGCCTTTTTCGGGCACAGACGTCAACCAATGTGGCTCATTCATTTCATGGATCGTGCAATCGATGCGTTATGCAAATTATACATTTAACACATATGTATATTTTGTGGTTCTAACATTGGATCTGAAGCCCAATCAAAAGAAACTGCTTGTTCTGTGTTCCCTATTTAGTCCTTCAAACAATGGAACATCCATCTTAAATACTTTGGGCACACTTGCGAACACCCAATTTAACGCGTACGCCTCATGTGCGAAGGTAATCGCCGTGTATATTTAAGTTTTATTATAATTTATTAAAATCATGTTAAAGGAATGTAATTTTAACACACTTACAAAAACTAATCCTTCTTTATTTGAGTAAAGCGTGTGCGTTTCTAATAATTAGATTATAACTGCAAGAATACCAGTGTTTATAGATACCTTGCCAATTAAAGACAAATGTCAAAACGATTTAGTTACTTGCCAATGCTAAGCGACTAAGGGAGATATTGCTTACAATGATGAGGATATTTAGGTAAATTACTACATTATATACAACATTCCATACACTTTTTTTCACCGATTATGTGAATTACGAATACACAAACTGTAAGCGTACTTTAGGTTTCGTAAAGGTCGATTTTCTACATAGCTTCGCAAGTTACGTTTCTTAAGAAAGTTTGAGATTATACTGTTCATAGGCACAGATAATGCAAATCTATAAACTGTTGCGGTCCTATAAACATGCATCTATTGTTTCAGTGGTTGAGTACTTCTAACATATTTGAAAATACCTTACATACCATATTAATTAGCACCTTAATACACCGGATGCGTTATGTGTTCGTCAATTCAGAAAATTAAAAATGTGTGAGAGAAAAAATAAAGCACGATAAAAAAATGTATTTCCCTCAATTTTCTTCATAATCTTAATTGCTAAAAAACATAAGGGCTTTTTTGTTTCGGACAAAATTAGTTTCATAACCAAATGCATAGCCTTTAAGAAGGATTTTCAGAATAATAATAATAAAGTCGACAGAACAGAAACCAAATTTACTATGTTGCACTCTGTAATATGAATGGATTTGTCCTATGCATAGCTCATTCTTAAAAAAAAATATATAAAAAATACGTAAAATTTCAAAACTACTAATTACCTTATTAAAATCCACAATTGTTTTTCAAATACAATTCAATTATTGATTAACTCTCCTAAAGATAAATATACTGGACTTGTTTTATTATTCTCGTGTATCTAATCTCATGTCCTATATTATGCCATGTAGCAATTAACAGTGTTTTGGCGGTTCTAAGACACCGTTTCGCATCATGCTTTTAAAATATACTAATTTGTTTTAAGCACAAAATATAGGATATACGCCAATTATAAACAAACACACAACTACATAAAATCTTTATATATTGATATCTTTGGGCCGTCTGAATGGTACATATCTGAAAAGTAAAATGAATATTCATTATTTACAAATATAAACATATTAGTAAGCTTTACAGTTTATTTTTATTATATTTAATCCTTAGAAAGTCTCATAGTTTTTTCAAGAACTATGTCGTAATCGTTCATAGTTCATGGACGACACATAGTTACTGACAATGTTCATTACTCTTAAGTTACCGGTGTGCAGCCTATCATTCGATATCCCGTCATGCGCGTATTGCCAAGATGACGAGATTTGCATTAATTACCATTTTCTCGTGTCACGCATGGGACAAGTCGATCCCTCTCTATTATGTTGGTTTCTCTGCATAATGTAGGATAAAATATTCAACAACACCACGTATCAGTTTCTAGTCCAATTTAATGTCTAACATACTTAATATTTTCGGTTATAAAAATACAGTCTGATAACTACATGATTGGATCTTTTTCCATCTGTTCATCTCTACATCTAAATGCCAACTGATTATTTTCCTCCAACATTTGCCTCGTGAAACTAAGTTATAAATTCCCTTGGTCAGTGTTCTATAGTTGGTTGGCTAGATTACTAAAGATAATGAATCAATGAAGCCCTGGTAACGGGATAAACAGACCACCCCAATATTTACAAGCTTTATCAAACCTTTTGATGAGAGATTTTACTGTATCAACACTTTTGCTCGACCAATACAAACATACCCGGCCTTGTGTCAATTTTACTATTCTTTAATCTCTCCCTCGTCGATAAGCTTATTTGTTCATATCTGCACTTTGTGACTGTCATGTTTACTGGCCCTTTGATAAACTGACTCGCACCCTGAACCAGTTTCTACATGCAAGAAATCAACCCAAACATTTTAAACACTTATGATGACAAAATCCATCCACAAATCCCTATCATATTATTAATGACTATCTGTAATTAAATATAACATAATGTTTATGTTATATATGGATACATAATTAATTTATGTATTAATCTATGTTACGTTACAACTAGTGGTTGAACAGATTTCGCTTTAGTACCGGTTACTAATTTAACAAGTTGTTAATGCACTAAATACACCATCAACGCATCAACTGTGTCTGGTGATATATTATCGCCTGTTTGAATTTCATTCATTATTGTTTAAATATGGAGCAAATATTATGGAGTAGGATACGGAACACATCTTGTTCAAAACCAATGTGTTAACCCGTTGACCTTATTTGTATCAATTGTATTAAACATTTTTAACAACAGATGGTGTGCATAAACATATGTTGTTGTTTTTTTATTATTATGAATATATATGTGTATTGTTTACATTTTAAAATGTTTTAGTTGTCGTGTGGAACCAATTGTGTTATATGTTCACGTAGTTTTCGATTTATTCCAGTCGACTGCATGGCAAATATTATAAAATTAGTGCTGTTTCACGACATATTGTAACATTCAAGAAACGTACACTTCAATAAACCTTATTCGTAACATAAATATTCGTTAGATACAAACATTTTTTACTTGTTTTACTTGTGATATAAACTTGGGTCACATGATTTTAGCCAATTGAAAAAAGATTTAAGGTAACTCTTAGTTTAAAACAATATATAACTCCGTTGATTTAGAATAGTTGTATTTTTTCCTTCTGTAAATTAGCTGACAGAAACTGATTTCCGAATAACAGCTATTTGTTTTATATATAATTGACAATATACTTATTCCGAAACTAAGTCATGTTATCTGTAAGAAAGAACTTGACATGTATCAAAGTCCACTGTTTTCATAAGCCTTTTATTCGGCGAGTTTTGAGTTGGCTGTAACTCGTTCTCGCGCGAGTTTCTCAATGTTGTCTCAAATTTTAAAACAAGACAGTGAGAAGTTAGCAGTATAACACATTATTGTGACTTATTTGCTGTCCACTATAATTGTCTCCACTGTAGTTTTAATAAAATACTGATGCTTGTTATGTTGTTTATTTAACGTTTTAAAATCAATGGAGATACAGAAAGACAGACACGCTGATACAGTGATAGAAATGAAACTTGTTATTTAGACTTAAGCTCACAATTTTGGTAATTTGAAAACCAATATTTTGTTTCATGAAAACTAGATATGCCTTCTTGGTGCTTGTATGTTTCTTGTAACAGTTCAAATATTATAGTTTTATTTAACAGTTTAACAACGTAAACACAAATATGAAGGGACCAGACCTATTTCCTCTTGACATTCGACATTGAATGATAATCTAACCGTATGATGATTTACTGCTTTGTTTATCGGTTCTGAATTACACATCGATATACTAGTGTCTGTCCCCAGACAGTTTTGAAAGCAATCACAACTTGATAAGTTTTACATATATTTATGTTCGGACTACTTGTCTGGGTCTAATTTCCGTTAATATTAAATAGCAAACGTAGTAAGGTTATGACAGAATTTATGCGTTGACTAGGTTTCCATTGTCTTGGTATTGATCTTAGTTTATGTTAGGAAATTTATGATCGTCGATATAACTCATAGTACATTCGTTGGTAACAGCATTATATGTTAGTAGGGCTGCAAAATACATTGCAACTCATAATTGTTTCTAATATTAATTGAACGATTATTACTGAATTAAATTATAAAACCAACTAAAACGGTTACTGTGAATAAACCTTTCAATTGATCTTTAAGAAAGCCAGTTTTAGATGCAATGCTCTAACAATCAGATATAGTTTGCAACGTTTCATGTGTACTGGATGCAGTATCATTTTGTGATATGTATTTTATATATTTATTTGTTTTTTTGTTGTTGTTGTTGTTACCTAAAAAATCTCATTTGTCTGATAAATTGAAATTGATTTTGTAAGAAGATGTGTCATAGCACTATGTCATTCATAAAAAGTTTGAATTGTTATAAAGCATTGCCTTTACAATACTTCATCGTTTGCTTACTTTTAAAAATATTATGTGAACATAATGAATGTTTGAAATGAAAAACACTTCATATTTTTCCAGTTCTCACGGATAATTAACAATCGGATGTTAATATCATGTGCAGTGTTTTCAGAACGCTCCTTTGCGAACAGAACTTTGCAGCAAAGATGATGTGCCAAAGGCAGTTTAGCTTTATGTTAGCATGGCCATTCGTGTAATTAAGTTATATACTTGTATTAGAGTAAGCCATGCAGTATAAAGCAACGAAGCATATAATAATTATTAAGTGTTCTAATACAACAACCTAATTGCATTTACGGTAACCGATTGCCATTACACATGGTTCAGGATGACAATGATTAAGTGTCGTCAGCTGTATTCCATGCTTGAATTCTTCGTTTGTTTTTTCGCTTATACAGGCGATGAGATAATTCCTATTTACCATTCGTAAAAAATACATCATAACAATTATCCAGCAAATGTTACTTTGTATTACATTTTTGTATCTTTGTATCAAATAAATTCAGCATTTACATATGTGCAAATTACAACTGCGAGTTTATGTTTAACGTAAGATATTACTTCAAGTTGTATTCAAAACAAAATGTACGTATGGTATAATTTCAGTGCTTATTGACATACGTTGAACGTAAGCTACAAACTACATATTGTATATAACAAGGTACATGGTGCTTTAAAACCGTGATCTTATCGAAGTGATTCGGCTTTCCGAATTACTCAAACTAAACTGAGCCTTTTTGTATTTTTAAAAATAAACAAAGTGCAACTTCTGCTACATTAGCAAGACTATTCAATTGTTAAAGAAGTTTAATTATATTCCACCCTTAAGTTGTAAGTTTTGACGGGCGTTTAACCATACTACTTCAATTTTATCCCGAGCAATGTTTTTGTTTGATGTTTTATTATTAATATTATACGCATATATTTTCATTAATGCCAAATGTCAAAATTCAGAATTTTACAGACTGATCCAATTGCAAATATCAAACGTCCAATAGAACAGTTTACAATGGTTGTGGCCATTGTCGGATTTAGAATATCGCAATATAAATTTCTTTGAAAATATTTCTGATTCAATAAATGTGCATTCCGTGGTGATAGTTAAAATATTGGTGAAATGCATTACGTTTTAATTAAGACAATAAAGTTAGGCCCAAACAATATTTAAAGCTACCAAAATATATGTCGATACTTTGCTTGATTTACTCGTGTCTTGTATTAGGAAGTTCCCTGAAATAAATCCAGATGCCAAACATTTACCGCGACAGAATGTCGGTGGTCATTGGAGTTATTGCTGAAATAGCTGTTGTTAATGTATACACAATGTATTGTATAATGTCTCTTTGTGTCTACATTATAGTTTGGTGTTTTTTTGTGGAAAGCAAATAGCAGGCACCTTGATTAAATGTTACACATTCTAAACCAGTTCTGAGACGATCAGCCAGTTCAGTAGTATGTCACGAGACATTTGAAAAGCAATGGATTTATAACCGTCGTAACTGTAACTGTACAAAAACTAAAATATTGAGTAGTCACAATTTTATTTGGTAGGTTAGAAATTTCGAACAAAGAAATTTTGTTGTTGGCCTCAGTAACTATCATTTTTCAGCGTGATCTACACATAACAGTTGTGTGATTTACACAACTTCATCTTTAATTGTGTTTTTATCAATCATATTTTATTGATAAATATTTCAGTCACATTATGTGTACGCAAATATGCATTTAAGAAAGCTTTATTACATTGCGTCAAGATTAAAACCGTGATTAATATATATGTATAAAACTGATTTGCCATCAATCGTATAGTTCAGCGTCTCTTTTCCAGTAAATGCCAGACAGTTCCCATGGTAAAATATCGCTTCGATAGCCATCTTATTGCTTTATGACTTTATTAAATACACGGAATGCGCAATAAATTGTTATACACGCTTTATTGCAGTTCGAAAACATGAGAGGTTGCACATATGTTAAAGAAACGTAAAATGTCAAGCGTATTTATTATTAAGGAACGATAACCAAGATATGTTACCAAACAAAAACATTTTTTATACGTGTACCTTTTTGTTATTATTTTGTTACATCAAAGCGTTTTGGTAATTTTCAATGAGCATTTGTCAATATCTCCGTCATCGTTAAACTAATTCAGCCATGGCTTTATATTTTAAAATAGTGGAAAAAAAAACAATTACTTTTCTTTCATAAAAAAAAAACAAGATTTGCCTTCTTGGTGGTTGTATGTTTCTTGTTGTATTTGAAATATTAACATATTATTAGACGTTTAGACACTTTAGACAAACATATCAATGGACTAGACCTATTTCCTCTTGACATTCAAAACTGAATGATAATCTAACAGTATGATGATTTACTGAGTTGTTTATCGGTTCTGAATTACCCATCGATAAACCAGTGTGTGTCCCCAGCCTATTTGGAAAGCAATCAAGTCTTGCTGAGGTTTTCATAGCTTTATGTTCGACTGCTTGTCTGGCTCCAATGTCCTTGTATATTAAATATCATTTTCTTTGGCGGAATGTATGCGCTCACTCGATTTCCTCTTGGTTTTGGTATTGATGTTAGTTTATGTTAGTATATTTATGATTGTCTATATAAGCCATTGTGCATGTGTCGGTAACAACATTATATGTTTCATAGGACAGCAAAACACATTGCAACACATATTGTTTCTTAGATTTATGGCACCATTATCACTGAATGACATGTTATTACCAACTGAAACGGGTTATGTGAATATAACTTTCCATTGATCTTTAAAAAAGCCAGTTGAAGATGTAATGCCCTAATACTCAGAAATATTTTACAACGTTTCTTGTGTACTGGATAAAGTATCACAATGTGTAATGTATTATATATATATATATTTATTTTGATTATTGTTGTTACCTTAAAAAAGTAATTTGTATTATATATTGGAACCGAATGAACGGTCATAACTATGTAGGGTTTTGCCCGAAGATGACTCATACCACCATCTCATGCATATCAAGTCGGAATTGTTATCCATTGCGTTTACAATACTTCTTAATAGTAATACACAGTCGTTTTGGCCACTTTTAAAGTTCATATGTGAACATGATATACGTTTAAAATGACAAATACTTTATATTTCTCCATTTCTCACAGATAATTAACAATCGGATGTCAATATCATGTGCAGTGTTTGCAGAACCCTCCTGGGCCCGTATTCACCAAACAATTCTTAGACTTGGGTCTAAGAATAAAGAGAAAAAAATGATAAATTCGAGAATTTCTTGATTTTTGTGTCAAACTTGGCATAAACCACCTCTATCTATATCATCCTTCATGTAGAACATTTTGGTAATGGCATATTCACCAGTGGAGGCCTGCATATATTCAAACACTGAACACATGTTTCTTGGTTCCAAGTCTATTCTTTATTCTTAAGTCTGAGAATGGGCTGGTGAATACGGGGCCGGGGCGAACACAATTTAGCAGCAAAGACGACGTGCCAACGGCTTATTAATTTTATGTGAACATGGTCATTAATGTAATTAAATTCTTGACTAGAATAAGAGTAAACCATACAGAATTAAGCAAAAAAGGCATCATAATTATGCGGTGTTCTAGTAAAACAACTTAATTGCATAACGGTTACCGCTTGTTTATTTTTGGATTGGAATATCTTAATGTAATTATCTTTGAAAATAGGTCTGATTCAATATATGCGCATTTAGCGGTGATACTTAACATTTTGTTGAAAAGCATTACTATTTTATGTACACAAAACAGATACGTACCGGACAAATCTCTGAAGCTACCAAATAAATGTAAACAGAGCCAGTTTATACTAGTTTCATTACTTCCGTGTCTAAGGAAGTTCCCCGAAATTAATCAAGACCCCACACATTAACCGCGACACAATGTCGCCGGTCATTTAAGTTATTGCTGTAATAGCTGTTGTTTAATGTATAAAATAGATCTAAAATGTCTCTATGTGACTACATTATTGTGTGGTGTATTTTGCGGATTGCAAATTGCAGGCACCATGATTTAATGCTATACCTTCGAACC
The DNA here is from genome assembly GCA_007657795.1 of Dreissena rostriformis. Lineage (NCBI taxonomy): Eukaryota > Metazoa > Mollusca > Bivalvia > Myida > Dreissenidae > Dreissena > Dreissena rostriformis. The sequence goes on along the minus strand of VMBQ01004440.1, from coordinate 34,255 downwards.
CAGTTCTGAGACGATCAGCCAATTCAAAAGTGGATCAAGTGACATTAAAAAAACGAAATGGAGTTGTGGCCGTCGTCATTGTTAACGTGTTATTTATATCTTTTAATCTATAAACACACGTTGGCACGTTTTTGCATTTCTTTTGCTATATGATATAATAGTAATATGGAAAAATAGCAAGGCATACGAAAGCTCTCTTTAGCCAAAACATGCTTGGTGTGAAATTTCAAGATAATGTGATGACATTATAAACGAGTTGGTACTTGTTTTAGTTAAGCATACACACTGATAAAAAGTAATTGAAGGATGAAACGGATATTATTCCTTAAGCTTTCTGGCATGATAAATCAGATCATCTGAGTCCGTATGCATTCAATTAGGTTGAAATTTTGCTCACTTTGGTATGTCTGTGAACATGATATGTAAACAACATCAAAAGCATTAAATGAGAGTGAATAATTATAGTTAACGTTAACGTTATAGCATTTTGTAGTTTAAAACTTAAAAATATGGACATTTAAAAATATGACAAGGAGTAAATAATGTTTTGAACGCTGCATGCAATCTGTAAATGTACAATTTGGTTAAGAGAAATTTCATCTGAATTTCAAAAATTTCCAAATAATTATTTGATTCCACATTTCACCCATGAACATTCAATGTCTTTCGCTTATTTTGCCTTAAAGGACCTATGAGTGTTGGCCGACTTGGTGCTACTTACTTGATTCTATTTTAAATATGTTTATAATATGTATATCATTGTCTTTTACACACAGTGTAATTTTATTTCGATATGACCAGTTTTAAGAAGGTGTCAAGTCGAAATTGTTAACTTATTTGCTCAAATGTCAATGATGAAAAAATAGATAAATCATGAAAAAAGAAATAAGTGGATTTTGCATGCACAATTTAATTGGGTAAGTAGTAAATGTCAAACAAAGATCTACATATGACAGATATGTGGTTTACACAACCAGTTCTTTAATTACGTTTTTGATCACTCAGCATTATATCAAACAAAATGTATTGATAACTTTTTAAGTCACTTTTTTACGCAAATGTGCATTGAAAAAAGTTTATTACATTGCGTCAAGATTATAAGCGGGATTGATATTTGTATAAAACCGATTTTGCATCCATCTTATAATTCAGTTTCTATTTTCCAGTAAATGCCAGACAGTTCGCATGGTAAAATATCGCTTCGATAGCCATCTCATTGCTTTATGACTTTATTTAATCAACGGAATGCGCAATAAACGCTCCGGATTGTATTATCGTCTTTATTGCAGTTCGAAAACATTTGAGGCTGCACATATGTGCATGAATTTATTTATCTGTAAACGTTATCGTAGCTGACGTGTATTTCGTTGATACTAAACAATGTTTTCACATTGTACATTTTATTGAATTATTATCAAAGTTTATTATTGCTGATCGGTTTCGAAGAACTTTCCTATAAACCAATGTCTGTCTAAGACAATTTGGACAGTAATCAAGACCTATTATGGTTTTTTATAGATTCGATCGTCTGGCTCAATGGCCTATATTAACCCATTTATGCCTAGTGGATACTCCCATCCTTCTAAATTGGATCAATTTATTTCCAAAATAAAAGATGTCTGGTATATTTCTTTCTATTTTTAGAATATTTCTCAACGACATTCCTTTAAGCAAACAGGGTAGACCCTGATGAGACGCCGCATTGTGCGGCGTCTCATCTGGGTCTACGCTGTTTGCAAATGCCTTTTTTCTAGACGCTATGCATAAATGGGTTAAACTATTTCTACATTTATTCATTCAGTCTCTTCCCCTGTTTGTAAATTGGATGTATATGTAGAGATTTGTTTTGACAATAATACGGTTTCAAAGATGTTAAAAGTGACGTAGACTTTAAAGGAAATCTCTTTCGTAATTTTATCGAAAATGTTCGATGTCAATATGGTTATTAAAACATAATATCATTTATAGCATTTGTAACAGCGAAGAACACGAAGTCAACCATGTCTTTCTTTAAGACACATTGCACCTGATCAGTTATTACTGAAACTATTTTCGCAGCCAAACTTTCGGCTTATGTTTCCACAAAAATAATGCATTTAACAACGTATCACTGCATTATGTTTACAAATGTTTCCAAAACTTAGGTAATGTTATCCTTAACCCGTCGCTTATGTCCGTTGAAAAAGGAAAAGACATTTCACTCTCAATTCATATCTTGACACAAGAGGGGAAATGTCAGTATTCGCTGCCAGACTATATCGGTTATGATTAATTATCTACATTTGCTCTCTGACGTATTTTCTTCGTATAAGGTACATATCAAAAGTCGTTTAATGGCACAATATTGAATAAAAAGAACGGATCACGAGCTATCATCTTCGAAACCGAAGCTCAAAACAAGTACCTCAAAATTAAGATGAAATTAGATTTTGGTTTTGGCTCAAAATAGGTATGATAAATCCCGTTTAAATGCACGTACTGTCTTATTTAATTGACAGTTCTTGGACAGAAGTTCTAGTTCAATACCTTACGGTTCTGGGGATATAGAAATAAAATTGATTATTACGAATCATTATCAGTGCGATATTTAACGTCAATACCATAGATATATATGAACCTTGCTCTGTGAAAAGGGGGTTTAAATGCACGGCGTAAAGTGTCGTCTCAGATTAGTCTGTGTAGTCCGCACAGGCTAATCAGGGACGACTTTTTACAATTTCACAGTATTTTTTGTTTCAAAGAAGTCTCCTCTCAGCGAAAATCCAGTTTAGGCGGAAAGGGTCGTCCTTGCTTAGCCTTTACACTTTACGCATATGCATTAAACCCTCTTTTCACTGAGCGAGGTGCATATACATGTTTGTGTCTTTAATGATGTGTTTGCGATATATCAGTCTCCATCAGGTTCGGTCGGTACGGGTTTTTAATAAATCATATATACGCTTCAGAGAGTCATTTTCCCGGCGGGAAAGTGCTCATCATCTGAATCGAGATTTGTTTTCCATTTCTGTCATCTGTTAGGCATACAGATAGGTTGTACTAATTTTTTATGCTATGTCTGTGACAAAATATATGTTCCTATATTACAAAATATATCAGTATTGGTAAAATCCATGTATGTAAGTATGAGCCTTTAAAATAGGTCACTGACCTTTTCGAGTTATGTTTTAATATTTCACATTTGTAAAATGTGTTGAACTGAGAGGCTCATTATTAATTCTGCGAAACTGCAAAATGACCGCAATTATGGTGTTGAAAATAGAACTAAACATGGTATTCATTTAAACGTCCATATATATTGGTATCTAAAATACACTGAACTCAATCTAAAATTTCATTGATGTCTGAATATAATTTTGTTTTGCAAATTAATTGTTTGTATATGAAACATTAATAAATCAATTTCTTTTCGTTTTGTTTTCCCTAATACATGTATTATCATTGATCGCCCTTTTCCGTATATAAATGTAGTTCTTATTCTCGTTTTTAAACTCGAATTATCATTTATATAAATTACTTATGGAGATGTTCTACTTTGAATAATCTTGTATGTCTTCATCTGGTCACTAGTGTCTGAAAAACATATTAAACTGTCAAGGGGAAATCTAACTTGGAATTGTAATAAATGTGCTCAATATTCACTTTACTTTCGGTCATGATTCATTATATGGTTAACATGTGTATAAAACCTCTTTTGCACTTTCGTATTACCCAATGTCTCTTTCAAGTAAGTGCAAGACCGTTACCAGGACATAATCTCGCTTCGATGGTACTCTCCTGGTTTTATTAGTTTATTTAATGCACTGAATGCGCCATAAACGCACCGGATTGTATGACCGTCTTTATTGCAGTTCGGAAACATTATAGGCGGCAACATGTGGTCGGGAAAAGTGTAATAGACAATAACACTATGTGACCAGATGTATCCAAAGGCCTGGACTGCTATCCATACACACACAGCAAACAAAATGTCATTTAAACGGTTCAATAACTCAATATTTTATATTAAGAAAAAATAAATATTCATTATGATAAGACTTTCACATCATTAATCATATTGTTTGAAACACCATAAATGCTGTTAATTACGAAATATCAATAAATAAAGTTTCCCTCTTTAATAGGAGGGTGAAATATATGCATTGTATTAGTATTATTCGTGCATTTTATTTGACTCGATCAGCTCAGATAATGTCAAACTAATCTTAAAAATGTAATACAATGCAATTGACATTTCACGGTTTGCTATATATTCTAGATAAATCTACAATTAAGATTCTAACTTAAGCAATTAACAGTGTCACCCTCACGTGTTTGGAATTATTTCTCGCGCTCAAGTGATCAGACGAAGGCAACATGCATTTTTTGTACAAATAAGGAATATAATTTATATTTCATCAAAGCTCTATACAAGTTTTGACATCGTCCAGGTTCTGAAAAAGTTTGCAAAAAAAACTTAAATCTTATTTAGGGGAAGTAATCTAAATAATTTAGAATAGCAATTTGAATTACGGTTATATTTTTACCGGAAATAGCTGATATCGTATGCAAATAAAATGTATAAAGTGAAAATGAAGAACATAATAACCAATTATCGTTTTGATAAATGATTTCTCTATCCCGTTTTTAAAGCTGCATATTAGATACTATTTGTAGTGGTATTTGTGGCGATCGGGAACAGTACTTTGCTCCTGACGGTCGTAAGTTCGGACATTTAAATCATAGTTTTAAAAATCGAATATCCAATATTTTCGAATAATGACAAACGAATATTCGAAAATTATTTTCAGTATTCGTTTCCATCCCTTATTAATAAAAAATTGTTGGAACACAACTATGACACTGACTCCAGGAAACATGATTTATAGTAAAAAAAAAGTGTTATTTAAATTTTAAAATAAATACTTCATTTGAGACAACAAATATACAATATTGCTCTTGATGGAAATATGGGCTTATGAAAATACGCATTTCACATCGGTAAAGCCAAATTATTACGAAAACACTGGCAAAAGAAACAGAATCAACGATATTGCTTCTCATACAAATAAAAAGTATCNCCCCCCCCATCCTACTGCTTCCAGTAATCTTTTCTGTAAGTGGATCCTAATTCCATTATGATAGTAAGAAAAATTAATAATATCATAAGTTATAAGGTTAGTAAATACTGCGTGTGCTTACTTTGATGTAGCAGCATTGTTAATTTTCAATTATTATCGTAATTTATTTTACTGCTTTATAATGCTTGTATTAAATCAGCGTAGCATCTGCAATTATACGCTTAGTTTTCATGTGGCAAATGAATATGGGTAACGAGATTGCCTGTGGCGATGAAATGTTGATTATAATAACGTAAGGAATATATGTCTTACCCTCTTGGATTTATTAAGCATATACCTTTGGAAGGCTCGTATGTATTCACTTGAATTTGTTGAAGTATTACCTGTGGCTATGTTTAGTTGTTTCTGTATGAAAGGAGATAAAATATCTTCCGTGCCATATGTCACATTTTGTATTATGATTTTAAAATTAGTGTAATGAGTATAAAAAGCGTGGTCCCGACAATTATTTTCAAGACGAAACCAATTTAACCATCAGATGATCTATAACTATATTCATCAAACAATTTTTTCTAAAACGTAAGTTTTTCATCTTAACGTGTCGCTTGTTTACTTATACAGGAAAACCAGTGTTACTGTGTATTCATATCTTGATAAAAGGGTGTTCTTAATGTCGATATTAGCCGCCAGACTTTGACCGATTTGATTAATTATGTCGTTTTGCGTTCTGAAATACTTTCTTTGTATAAGATACAATATCTTATCATCGAATTTAAAGACACGCTATTGCATTATATTACCTACAAGAACATAAAAGTTCCCCCAACCGGTTTATGAAAGTACCTGAAAATTCAGAAAAAAAATATGTTTGTTCAGACTGATGTTTTTAAAAATCATTTACACAATGCTTGTTGGACATCGTCTCAAAAAGTTCATAAAAATTGCATTTGTTTTTTTATATGAAACGGTGCGTATTGTTTGATAGACTTACTTTATGAAATCCAAGTTACGCAACTATGGTCATATAACACAGGTTCAACTTCCTTCCTATTTCACTGCATCTGTTTTATTATAATATGACAAATGTGCATAACATCGTGAAATGACTCCGCACAACACTAGAAAACGACATCAACTAAACGCTTTTGAGGATAATCTAATGGACACTTCTTTATGCATATATATGTTATTTATATTAAGTTCATATACATATTTGCTGATGGACATGGTGATAATCTGCTTAGGATAAACAACAGTCACTTCCGTGTTCATATATTATATACATTGTAGTTTCCAAACATATATCAAGACACCGAAGTTTTCTTGGTAGAAGAAAGTCACTGGTGATCTGTTTTCTTGCCTTAAAAGATGTCGTGTAATGCTTTAATAGGTCGTTAACTGTTCGTATACATAGTGTGCTGTAAATAATGGAAAAGAAATAGCTGGCGCGCCAATTAAAGGTTATATATAAATAAAAATTATATATCGTATAGTCTGAGTCAGGAAGAGTAACGTGTTCAGTGTTCGATTGATTTCGATTGGTTTCGATTACTAACGAACGAAAAGGGTGTTGACTGAATGACTGTGTTATGAACACAACGTCTAATTTCCTGATAAATCATTAATATCTTGCTAATGAAATGATGTTAATTATGAATTCTTAACGTGTTTCAAGCGATATGTGCTTAATAGAAAATATTTGTCGATACCAATGCAATTCTTATATTGTAATACAGCCATATAAACATTCTCAATCTGCTGTATGCGAGCGTTTGATAATGGCACATTATACGGTTTATTACGTGTTTTGAATGAATCATATACATGTACGATGAAGTCTCCAGTTGTAGACTGTCATGGAAATAAGAAATTCTGGGGGCGATCCCCAAAGCTTCGCGGTCAGATTACGCACATTGGCTGAATTGATTTGTTTTTCACGTGTATGCGCTCTATTGCATACGAATTAGTTGGCATCTTATTTATAATTATGCTATCTTTCTAAAATACGCACTCAAGTAAACAATAAACATATTTTGCACGATTAAATTAAAAGCATTAATTTGTGTAAGCCATAATTGTGTTCATTTTATTACAGTTCATACCATGTTCAAAGTTAAAACGATGTATTTAACGACACGTGATTGACCTAACCTACTTGTATTTGCTTGTATTTTAACTTAATGATCGGGATATCCTATTCTACGAAAAACAAACTGCAAGATTGTGTAGCAGGATCGAATACAATATATAAGAAATTAATATTAATACCGGATACGAGTATTCTTCAGTCACACAACAGAATAGAACACAGTACACAGAAACATGGGTTTTTTACATTTCGTTATAAACTGTTAGATCTCCTATCTTGCAAAATACCTCATACAATCAAAATGTACATTTGTTGTTTGTTTTGCATGTATAGGTAGTTTTAACATAAGAAAATGTATATTTACTGTAGCTGTAATATAATACAAGAATTTTTATCTTTTATATTAAACTTTCTAAAACTAAAAGTTTCCGTGACAGAAAGACAGAGACGCTGACCGAAATGCTATTTTGTTTTTTATTTAGACTAAAGCGAACTAGTTTGGTAATTTGTACAGCAATATTTCTTTCATAAAACCAAGAAGTACTTTCCTGTTGTAGTTTTAATATTTAAGTACTTTTAAACGTTAAGACACTGTACACAAACATATCAAGGGACTAGACCTATTTCCTGTTGACATTTAAAACTGAATGATAATACAACCGTGTGATGATATACTGCTTTGTTTATTGCTTCTGAATTACTCATCGATAAACCAGTGTGTGTCCCCAGACAATTTGGACAGCAATCAAAACTTGCTGAGGTTTTCAAAGCTTTATGTTCGTCTGCTTGTATGGCACTAATTTCCGTTTACATTAAATATCAGTAAATGAATTGTAAAATATATGCGTTAACTTGGCTTTTTACTGACTTGGTATTGATTTAACTTTATGTTAAGGAGATTTATGATCGTCTGTGTAAGCCAAAGTGCATGTTTTGATAACAGCATTATATGTTGTGTAGGACTGTTAAATCGCATTGCGACACATACTTTTTTTTAGATGTTTTGAACAATAATCATTGAATGAAATTCTAATACAAACTGAAACTGTTACTATGAAAAAAAACTTTCCATTGATCATTTTTTTAATCCAGTGTTAAATAAAGGCGTTGTATATATAATATTTTAACAATCGAAAACATTATTAATAAAAGCATGTGAGGTGATAAAGAAGACAATCAAATGGTTTCTGAATCGAAGTTGAATTCAAATAAGTTTGTTTGAATGTGTTTATGTTTCGCCGCCGAAGTTAGTTTATAAGTAATTTTAGTTCATTGGTACACCTCTATTTCAAATAAAAACATTAAACTATCGGTATGTTTTACTGACTGTAACTTCGTTTCCTTGTCCCCCGATTACCAAATTAATAAAAGCCCCAATACTACTCAAAATCTACGAAAATATCGTACACTATTAAGCAAAATAAAGTTAAATAATTTAAAATCAGTGTTCCTTATAGCAATTACCGAAATTTAAACGACTGCTGTTGTTTGGTTACATAGATGTTTGTAGATATAAAGTGCTCGTTTTTAATTTTTTGTGACAATTCCATTTTAATTTCCCCCAAATATATATCTATTCATACGACACACGAACATTTACATGGTACCATGTTAGTGTTCATGTGTCGTCTGAATAGATATCGTAAAATGGAATTAATTATGCACGAACAAAAATAAAAAAGAGCATTTTGTATCTACAAACATCCATGTTACCAGACCACACCTGGCGTTGAAAATTTGGCAATTGCTATAAGGAACACTGCTTGTTAATTGTTTAACTTTATTTCGCGAAATATTGTACAAAATTTTCGTTGATTTTGAGTAGCAATGGGTCTTTAAATGAAACGGAGCGTTTAAGATGCGGGCTCAAAATTTGTTAAATTACCTCATTGTTTTGACATCATGACGTTATGATTACCGCTAAAATTAAGATAAAGCCCCTTTTAAAATGCAAAATAGCTGTGGTTTAAGTAAAACAATAGAAAGGCATGATCATGAATTAAACTGCATACACTAGCAATCAGAACGTTAGGTCAAAGTATCGTATGTCCGCCGTAATTTCGTAATACGGAACGAAGTTCATCTTGAGATTTAGTTAAATCCAACGCCTAGTGTAACATGCGAAATGGCATCAACATCGTAATTAAAATATGATATTTGTTCTAGTATATAAACTTTATACTTACTATTTGGATTATCCTGATTAGAGACTAAAGCGAACAATTTACTAGAAACATTGTAAATATGACACTATTTAAATACTTTAGAAATTCGCAGCGTCGTTTTGCATTAATAATGTTTGATTAATACTTTGATTATATTTATATTTTGATTATTGGTGTTAACTGTCAAAATACATATGTCTTATAAATTGAAAAGAATGAACTGTCTTAAGTACAGATGATTTTGTCAGAAGATAGTTCATAGCATTCATACAAAGTCAGAATTGTTATCGAGTGATGTAAAGCATTCCGTTTACAATACTGATTATTATTTATACACAATCATTTGGCTAACGTGTAACGTTCTTATGTGAACATAATTTCTTTCTGAAATGATAGGTAATTCAGATTTCTCAAGTTTTCACAGAGAATTAACAATCGGATGTCAATAGCATGTGCCGTGTTTTCAGAACGATCGTGGATGAACACTTGTTTGCAGCAAAGACGATTTGACAAAGACTTATTATCTTTATTTGAACACGGCCATTAGTGTAATTGAATTATAGTCTTGCTTAAGAGTAAGTCATTTAAAATTTAGCAACTAAGCATAAAATAATTGTGCAGTGTTCTAGTAGAACACATAAATTGCATTGACGGTAACTGCCTGCCATCACATCTGCTTTATGTTGACAATGAATAAGTGTCGTCAGCTGTATTCCATGCTTGAATTATTCGTTTTTTTCGCTTATACAGGCATGATGATGAGATAATTGCCATTTATCATTCGTATAAATTACATCATAACAATCACCCAGCAAATGTTTCCTTGTATGAAATGTTTGTATCTTCGTTTTAAATGAATTCAGCATTTACATTGGTGCAATTTACAACAACTGAACGTTTATGTTGACTCTTCTTTAATGTAATATACAGCGTGTTTCATAATATATTTGATACAGTTTCAAACCTTTGTCGCTTTTTCAATCAAAGACCAATTACAAAGGTTAAGGTATCAGATTAAAGGAAAATGATTAAAATTTGATATAGAGATGAAATGAGATTCGTCGCTGAACCACAGCTTTTAAAGAAAATGAACGTGTTCTCTCATTCAAGTGGCAAAGTCAAGACGTTGGATATCATCACTTTCTTTCAGATGTTGGAGGACAGGAACTTTGTAGGGTGTTAGTTTTAAGTCAAATCTTAAGACTCTGTATACACTGGTGGCACTGGAAGAATGGTTAATGTCAGAAAATACCTTTCGTACCGACCTCTCTGGTGTTTCGTCAATAATTCGCTTCACCTGCTAAACATTTTCACGTTATATTAAAAATTGATGGTCAAATTCAGAAGTTTACGGACTGATCCAATTGTAAATATCAAACGTCCTATAGAACAGTTAACCATGGTTATAGGCCATTGGTGGATTTGGAAAACCGCAATGTAAATTTCTTTAAAATTAGTTCTGATGCAATATTTGCGCATTTAGCGGTGATAATTACAATTTTGTTGAAAAGCATTACCATTTAATTTACCCGATACAGATACGTACCGGGCAAATTTCTAAAGCTACCAAATACATGATAACAGAGACAGTATATGCTTGTTTCATTAGTTCCGTGTCTTAGGAAGTTTTCCAAAAATAAATCAAGACCACAAACATTTACCGCGACAGAATGTTGTTTGTCATTTGAATATAGCTGTAATAGGTTTAATGTATACAATAGATCTAAAATGTCCCTATGTTACTACATTATGTTGTGGTGTATTTTGCGGATTGCAAATTGCATGCACCATGATAAAAAATGTTATAAATTCGAACACAGTTCTGAGACAATCAGCCAGTTCACAACTTTGTCACGTGAAATTAAAAACGGAATGGGTTTATGGCCGTCGTCATTGTTTACGTATCAAGCATGCATGGCTTTAATTAAATATTATTTAAGTGCAGTGTTACATATATCTTTCAAACGATAGACACATGTGTTTGCATTTCGTTGGCAAGATTATATAATATACATATGGAAAAATAGCCTTGCGTACGAAAGCTCTTGTTAGCCAAAACATATTTTGTGTGCGATTTCACTAGATAATAATAGCAACATAATAAACGGTTTGATACGTGGTCAATGACAAAAAATGCTTGATCATGAGAAAAGAAACACGTTGATTTTACACACACAAATATATTGAGCAGTCACAATTACATTGGGTATGTAAGACATTTCAAACAAAGATTTCTTTGTTGTTGGCCTCAATAATTATCGTTATCCAGAGTGATCTACACATAACTGTTGTGTTTACAAAACCACGTCTTTATTTGTGATTTGATCAATTAGTATTATATCAATCAAAATGTATGGATACCTCTTTAAGACAAATTATTTGTACGCAAATGGGCATTTAAACAAGAATTATTGCATCGCGTCAAGATTGAAAACGTGATTGATATTTGTATAAAACCGATTATGCATCAATCGTATAATACAGCGTCTCTTTAATAGTAAAGGCCCGACAGTTTGCATGGTAAAATATCGCTTCGATAGCCATCTCATTGCTTTATGACTTAGTTTAATCCACGGAATGCGCAATACACGCTCCTGATTGTATATTGCTTTATTGCAGTTCGAACATATGTGAGGCTGCAAATGTGTGGTAAAAAACCGAAAAAGGTCAAGCGTATGTATTATTAAGAAACGCTAACCAGGACATTTTACCAAACAAAAACAATTTTGTATTCGTGTACATTTTGGTTGTTATTTTGTTACATCAAATCGTTTAAGCATGTGTCAATATCTCCGTCATCCTTTTATATATCAGCAGTGGATTTCTATTTTAAAGTAGTGAACAAAAAATAAGGATTACCAACTTTGCTGTAAATTTAAATACAGGTATAATGTAGATGAAGATATATCAATAAACAACTCATGCTTTAAACACAAAGATTAAATATATGTGCATATTTTTACATTATTCGACGAACTTGTGTTGGTCATCAATCAAGGCCTTTGATGGCTTTCATTGAATCGGTCATCTGGCCCCATGGCTGAATTTTAACAATCAAACATGTTTAAACGATTTCTACATGTTTGCATTCATTCTGTTCCCCTGTTTGTGTATTAGATGTATATAGAGAGATTTTTTTGACAAGTCAACGTTAATATGGTAATTAAACATTATATAATTTAAAGCATTTAAAACAGCAACGATCATTTAGTCAACATTTCAATCTTTAAGACACATTGCTTCTTATCAGTAATTATTGAAATTATTTACGGCTTTATAAATCGTGTATAAAACTCAGCGAAACTTCAATATTATATNATATTATATTATATTATATTATATTATATTATATTATATTATATTATAGTAAATAATATTATATTATATTATATAATATTATATTATATAACAAAAACAATCTTTTAATGAGATTGCCTGTGTATGCCATTGGTGATACAATTTAATATTATACCAAAATGTTGAATGAATATTTTGAGCATGTATGCTTCATCAACATTTGAATTTCTCGTCGTTATGAATTTAATAGTTTAACCATTATACCAGGTCGTATCAATACTTAATATTAATACATAGTATTTATTATAACATATAACATTAACAATCGCGTAATTGTGACACATAACATTGCCTATGAAACAATTTGATATGATTATCAATATGCAGCAATATCATACTGAACACAAGCAGTTTTTTCATTGTCATTTGTGTACGACTAGCTAAGAGTTGACGCTGTTACACATCACCAACTACAACACATGTTGGACTAAGTTCCATTTAAATTAACACACACGTTCAAACTGTGCGTTTTCTTTTTGCTCATATCAAAAATATAAACGTTGGATTTATGTGATAACAATGTATCAGAAATATTTTTTTTAATTTAGTTGTTCCTGTTTTTTTTCACAAAAACACAGCTTTTAAAGTAAAGCACGAAATAAGATACTGTTCACTATCAAATATTTTATCTATGAATTAATCCAACAAATGTTTCCGAAACCTAAGTAATGCTATCCTTGACCCGTCGCTTATTTCCGTAGAAACAGGAAAAGCAACGTCACTCTCAATTCATATCTTGACACAATGGGTGAAATGTCGGCATCCGCTTCCAGACTGTATCGGTTATAATTAATTATTTCCATTTGCTCTCTGACATACTTTCATCGTATGAGGTATCTATTAAAAGTAGTCTAATTGCACATTATTGTATTAAAAGAACAGATCACGAGCTGCCATCATCGAAACAGACGCTGCAAACAAGTAGTTGAAAATAGAGATAAAAATTAAGTTTCGGTTTCCACTCAAACAAGGTTTTATAAATCCGGGTTAAATGCAAATTTTGTCTTATTTAATTGACCCTTCGTTTTATATAAGTATTTGTTCAATACCTTACGGTTCTAGTGATATAGGAATAACATTTTCTATAATAAATCATTATAAGTGCGATATTTGAAGGTCAATACCACACATAAATATCAATGTCAATGTCTTTAATGTTGTGTTTGCGATATATTAGTTTGCATCAGATTGATCGTTACGTGTTTTATATAAATCACACATATACGCTTCAGACAGTCATTTCCCGGCGGCAAGCGATTATTATCTGAATCGAGATTTGTTTTATTTCTCTGTCATCTCTTAGGCAAACAAATAGGTTTGTACGTATAATCCCCCGCCAAAGGCGGGGGAAGTAGAATTGGCGTTGCCCGTCCGTCCGTCATTCCGTCCGTCTGTCAGTCCTCTCGTCTTTTACAAAACTGTTATATCTCAGAAACTATATAATATATCAACATGAAACAAAGTCATGGGTATATTGATATCCGTGAGGATAAGCGCAATGCACTAGAACAATAACCCTACAGTTTCTTAAATAAGAATTATTGCCATTTGTTTTGTTGTATGATGTAACTTTTCAGGGCCATATATCAGATACCAGACAAGACTTCAACATGAAACTTCATGTATGTATTGCTATCAATTAGGATAATTTCCATGCTTAAGAACCATAACCTTCACTTTCTTAAATAAGAGTTATTGGCCTTTTTTGTTTTTGTATAATGTAACTTTTCAGGGCTTTATCTCAGAAATGATACACGATTCCAACATGAAACTGCATGTGTGTTAAGGAATCAATGGGAAGAAGTGCACAACCACCATAACCCCACAATTTCTTAAATAATAATTATTCCCCTGTGTTGTTGTGTATGATATAAATGTTCAGGGCTATATCTCAGTTACGCAACAAGATGTCAACATGAAACTTCATGGATATAAAGATATCAATGAGGAGAATAGCAATGCATACAAACAATTACCCTAAACTAAATTCATGTTAATGATTATACCATATATCAAGGGATTTGCACCCATCCATAAACAAAATGTATTTGTCCGGAGATATCAATTCAACGAAAGTGCTTGTTATTTGTTCATATAGTATAAAATATTAACATCATTATTGGTAAAATCCATGTATGTTATTATGAGCCTTTAAAATAGGTCACTGACTCAGGTTATTTTGTATTATTTCGTATTTTTAAAAGGTGTTGAACTGAGAGGCTCACTATTTATTGTGCGAATCCTATCTGTAAAATGACCGCATTGATGTTGTTGAAAATAGAACTTAACATGGTATTCGTTTAAACGTACAGAATGAATTATATCTATTATACACTTTACAAGTGTTTAAACTGAATCTTAAATTTAAAAGATTTCTGCTTATAATGTAGTTTTATAAAAAAATAATTAATGTTTGTTTATATTCATCAATTTCATCTTACTAGTACCAGTGTTATCATCGATCGCCATTTTCCTTATAAATGTAGTTCTTATCCTCGTTTTTAAACTCCAACGGTTCATTTATAAGACAAACAAAGTATTTATGGAGATGTTCTATTTTGAATACTCCTTTATGTCGTCATCTGGTCATTAGTGTCTGACAAAAAAAGTAAACTGTCTCGAAGAAACTCTTACTAGGAGTAAGTATAAATGTGCTCGATTAACATTAATAAATGTGCTCGGAAGTCTTTCTAAAGTAGCTTACATAGTGCCAGCATTCTTTTGTCTTGTGTAAATGATAGATGCTGTTCTACAAAAAGTTTGCATCCCAGGAAATCTGTTCTTTAATTTTTAACTGTTGTTATCCAGCATGATCCAAATATTGTCGTTACCGGATGATTTTACGGATAACAAAATACAATTTATTAATTCCAATCAATAAAAACGACAACCTTTACCTAAAGTAAATGCAACATATTTCACATATAAAACCCATTCTTATTCCTTTGGCTTACATATCATACACTGAATGAATTTAAACAATACAAATGAGATGGCATGTTATGGTGTAAAAAACTATTCGAGATTAACACGTTGATTGTTAAATCATCATCGTTTTACCGTTTGCTATCTAGTCTGTATGTTGTCTGCCATCGCGTAGGTTTCATATTGTTATATCAAATCTAAACATATTACAGTTTGTGTTAGTACACGCAAATTCTTACCATGACAATCTATCGAAACAAAATATCATGACAATTATCTTCCTGAAAACAGGTTGTATAGTTCATCTGTTGTTTAAGCCAGTAATTGGAACTTCAGCTGCACCAGAAGAAGAGTAACCTTATTATAACATGCGATCCTTTTTTAATGACAAGGAACTAGTTGCAGTGAGACACTAAACCAATGATACTATCCAATAAATCAAAGTACACAACACACACCAAAATGATTAAATCTAGAGTCCCTGTCTTGGAACGGTCAAGGCAAAGCATTTGGGATTTAAGTGGTGTTAAGTAACTCCAAACCTCCCACTAAACCCAGAACAATTCACAAAAGAAAAACAAAGAATTAAACTCAAAGTATCGCAATTCAAACTGTATAGCAATACATGATAATTCATTTCAATTTAGTGCCCATTCACTACTCACTTATTTGATACAAATTAGTGAACCAGAAGTGTAACTTTTTGATACACGATCAAATGAAACCAAAATAAGTATCAACTACATTTTGCCTCGTCTTTGATATAAAAACGCGTTAGAGATATATCATCATATAGTTTAAAATTCAGATCTTCAGAATGCAATTCAGGAAAAGGCCGCAATAATAGTTTTTAAGGGCCAACGTGCATAGATTGGTTGTGTATGTCTGTATTTAGCTACATAGAATAGTTGTATTCATTACATATCTCATTAAATGAGTTAAAGTTAACACGTCATGATTATTGTATTTGGTCTAGCAATATCAAATGTTATGAACTTTATTGATAGCATATTTTACTTGAGTGACCTTTCCGATAAAATTCTAAAATAATGATTTACTAAGTTGGAATCATTTCGGTCATGATTCATTATATGGTTAACATTTATATAAAACCACTTTTGAACTATCGTATAGCCTAGTGTCTCTTTCCAGTAAATACCAGAACGTTAACAGACAGAATCTTGCTTTGATAGCAGTCTCCTGGTTTTATGAATGTATTTACTGCAATGAATGCGCCATTAACGTTCCTGATTGTATGCCCGTCTTTATTGCAGTTTGGAAATATTATAGGTGACAACGTGTGGCCAGCAACAGTAAAATAGACAATATAAATATATTACTCGGCGTATTAAAAGACATTGACTGATATCCATACAGAAAATAATGTGCACATTTATGTTTTGTCATTTAATTGTTTCTATAACTCAATATATAATATTAAGAATTTAATATTTAGAATAATTATGACTGTCACAAGATAAATCATGTTGTTTTAAACACCATCACTGTTGTAAATAACGAAATATGAATCAATAAAGTTTGAGACAGGCATTGTTATACAGGGCATGCACAATACATTCCATCTAAGAAACGATGAGAAGTTGATAAGGTATGATACAGACATCTTGACAGTATAACGGGTGCTAATTTTATGAAAATATATTTGATAATTACAATTAGTTTTAGGCAAGATGTATGTTTTACACATAGCAATATGATAGCTGACGTCGTAATTATTTTACATAATACGCATTTCATATCGGCAAAACCAAATTTTTATGAATACATTGACAAAGAAACACAATCAATGACATTGACCCTCCTTCAAATAATTATATCAATGGCTATTGGAGGACAGAAGACCAGGTACTGTTTGTTCCACGCGAACCGCCTCTTGTGATACTTCGTTGGCCCCCAGTGATCTCTTCTGTAATTGGATCCTAATTCCATTATGATATTATACAAAATAAATTTTAAAAAATCAGTTAAAGGGTTAATTGATACCACGTGCATTAATACCAACATTTATTTCATGTAGCAGCATTGTTAATTGTGAATTATTATCATATTTATTTTAGTGCTTTATAATGCTCGTATAAAATAAGCTTAGCCTCAACAAGTATACACTTAGTTTCCATGTAATGTTCTGGCAATTGAATATGGGTTAAGATATTGCCTGTGGCGATGAAATGTTGATTATAGTAACGTTTGAAAAAATATGTCTTAATCTCTTGGGTTTATTAAACATGTACATTTGGATGGCTCATGTATTCATTTGCTAATTTAAGTATTACCTATTTCTATGTTTAGTTGTTTATGTACAAAAGAAGATAAATCATAAACCAAGCCTGAATATATCACGTTGTGTATTGAAAAGAGTATACAAAGCGTGTTCCGGATAATAATTTACAAGACGAAACAAAAGAAGCCACTTCGTTCTTCCAACAAATGTTTCCAAAACGTTAGTGTTTTACATAGAGAGGAAAATCAATGTGACTCTTTTTTCATACATTGATAAAAGGTAAAACAAATGTCGATATCCGCCTCCAGACTGTGTCCGATTTGATTATTATGCCGATTAGCTCCCTAAAATGCTGTCTTTGTATTAGATATAACTTCTAAAAATCGAATATAACGAGACGGTTATGTATAATATTAACTACTGTAAAGCTCTCCCATCGGAACTTCGTGAAAGAACGTGAATATTAAGACAAAAACAGCTTGTTCCGACTGTTTTTTGTAACGTTATTAAACACAATGTTCATTTGGACCAGGTCTGCAGACAGTAATTTAATTTCACTTTTTTTACACGGTACGCATGGTTTGATACAATTGCTTAATGAAATCCAGAAAACACAAAAACTTTGGTCATATAACACAGGTTCGACTTACTTCCTATTTAACTTCATCTGTTTTTATTATGCAATGGCAAATGTACATGGCATCGAGAGATTACTAAGTACAACACTAGAAAAAGACATCAACTAATCGCTTGCAGGATAATCTTACTAGAAACTTCTTAACTGTAATGTTATATATATTTAATTCATATACATGTTTGCTGATGGACATGGTGAAAATCTGCTTGGGATAAACAACAGTCACTTCCGTGTTCATATATTTTACAGTTTCCTAACATAAATCAAGACCACCAAAGTTGTTTTGATAGAATGCCGTTGGTGATCCTTTTTCAAGCTGTTAAAGCTGTTGTTTAATGATTTTATAGCTCGTAAACTGTTCGTATATACAGTGTGCTGTAAATTACGGAAAGCAATAGCTGGCGCGCCTATGAATGGTTATATAATATATATTGAATAGTCTGCGTCAGGGAAAGAAACGTTTTCAGTGTTGAAATTCCTTACGAACGAAAAGGGTGTTGAATGAATGTCTGTTTTATACACACAACATCTGAAAATCTGAAAATTCCTTATCGTGTTGCAAATGAAATAATTGTATACCTTAAAGGGACTGTAAACCACGAAAGACGAAAAAAGAAAAGTTCTAAAAAACCGTATTGTTTACAATAATTAGTTTATATTGATTAAAATATCACGACTGGTATATTACATTACTTGAAAAAAGTTCATATTTTCAGTATATTCGGTAATAAAATTTCGATGTGAAATCGAAAGAACATCGCGAAAATATGTGACATAACGATATTCACACTATAAATAACGCAAGTAGATTGATCATTTTATATATAAAATATATATACAATTCACTACGCATGCACACTTTGCATTCTTGGGTTTACCACGTGACGATGATGATCAATCTACTGGCGTTATTTATAGTTAACTGGTAGTTACCTGGTAGACATACACAGTAAAAATAAATAAATAAAAAAAAAAGGGAAAAATAAAAAATAAACTTTTTTCAAGAAGTGCTATATACCAGTCGTGATATTTTAATCAATATAAACTAATAATTGTAAAAAAACGGTATTTTAGAACTTTTCTTTTTTCGTCATTCGTGGTTTACAGTCCCTTTAATGTGGTTTAAGCAGTGTGTGCTTAATTAAAATTATTGGCGATCTTATATTATAATGCAGCTATTTAAACTTGCTCAATGTGCTGTAAGTGATATATCAAATGCGAGCATTTAATACTTGCATAATATACGGTTCACTACGTGTTTTGAATTAATCATATACAAGAAAGTCTCCAGTTGTAGACAGTCATTGTAGTTAGAAATTCCGGAGGCGATTCCCAAAGCTCCCCGGTCAGATTTCGCACATTTTCTGAATTGATTTGTTTTGCACGTGTGCGCGCTCTAATGCATACGAATTGGTTTGCATCTTCCTTTTCTTAGTATGCTATATTTCTGAAAAAGGCACTCAAGTAAAAATATAAACATATCGAACATTAATAAATTAACAGCAGTAATTTGTGTAAAGCAATATTTTTATATATTTTATTACAGTTCATGCCTTGTTCAAAGTTAAAACGATATATTAAACGGCATGTGATTGAATTCAACTACTAGTATGTGCCTGTGTTTTTAATATTATAATAGAGAATGTAAAGCAAGATCGAAAACATATATAAGTAGTGAGTATTAATACCGGATACGAGTATTTTTCAGTTACAAAACAAAAAAGTACACAGAAAGATGGGTAATTAAATGTCATAAATTGATAAGATATAATTTCTTGCAAAAAAACGGCATATTAGAGAAAATTGCAGCGTTACTCCAGACAATAATGTGCAATCGCACATTAAAGATGCTAACAGAGACGATCATCGATTAATAATTAATGAGTCATATTTCTCTTCAGTTNTTTGTTAAAAGAATACTGTGATAAGTGGAAGTTAACAGTAAATACAAAAAAACTAAAGTCATGGTTTTTAAAAAAGGAGGAAGACTAAGACGAAATATAAGATTCCTATATGATAACAACGTTTTAGAAATTGTTGATAAATTTACGTATTTGGGGTTTGTCTTTTCCTCAGGGGGCTCATTTTCCAAAACATTTGATAGCCTGTGTGGACAATCTCTGAAAGCTATTTTTAAATTAAGACAATATTTGTCGAAATTTTATAACATTACATTACAACACAGGTTAGAAATGTTTGATAAATTAGTTTACCCGGTTTTAAGTTATGGCTCCGAAATATGGGGATTACAGAGCAATATAAAGATAGAGCGAATACATTTAAATTATTGCAAAGTACTTTTAGGAGTACGAAGGCAAACACAGAATAACTTTATTTATGGAGAACTAGGAAGACCATCTTTATCTGTCAGACATAGCGTTAATGTAATTAGATATTGGTTAAAGATAGTAAATACAAATGCTATTAAATATGTAAAACTTGTTTATGATATTATGTTCCGAGAATTAGAAACTTACCCCAATAACAGATCTTGGGTCTACATGGTAAAAAGTCTTTTAGGTAATTGTGGTTTCAACGATGTGTTGCTGAATCAAGGGGTAGGGGATGTAGACATGTTTTTGAAAATCTTTAGAGTAAGAGTCACGGATATGTTTATACAAAATTGGAAAAACGAATTGAGTGAATCAACTAGAGCAAAAACATACATATTAATATCCGATTTTAAATTTCAATCCTATTTAAGTGATGTAAACATTCCAAAATACAGAATGGCCCTCTCTAGATTAAGAGTCTCTGCACATAGGCTTAAAGTTGAAACGGGTAGATGGCAAAAACCAATAGCTATTCCTTATGAAGAAAGAAAATGTCCTTTATGCAATATTTTAGAAGATGAATACCACTTTGTTATGGAGTGTACATTATATACTGATGTCAGAAAAGCTTATTTAAAACCGTGTTATTACATAAGACCAAATATGTTAAAGTTTATAGATTTATTGACCTCTCAAAATGGTAATATTGTTAAAAATTTAGCTATGTATATTTATAAAGCATGGGAAATAAGAAATACGTATAATACATATTATGATTAGTGTAGGTTGTTGGTATATATTTATGCACCGATCTCGCTGTATATTGTCTTTTCTAAAATACCCAATATTTATTTATTTTTAATTGTTTTTTGGACAATGTACCAATCTTTATTTTTGATGTTTATAATTTGAATGACCTGTGACTTTGTTTTATGTATATTGTATTGACATTTCATGTATACTCATGGACTTATTGTCTACTGTATTATCAAATAAACTCTACAAACTCTATAATCCTCATTGTAAGAAATATAATTATGGCTTAATCATTGTTCTCTCATTAAAACCTAAGATATTTACAAATGTATGATTTCATGCTCTAAATAAATTAACAATGTGCAGAGCAACAATTTGTTTTCCATTTTACGATGTTAACATTGTGTGTAACAAATTCTCTTATGATCGGTCCATATTTTACTATACAGTAATTGGGAACTGGCAAGATTCACATTGATGATTTCTTTAGTTTATAAGGAAGTTGGTAAATGTCTGGTCATCGTTACTACAAACTCTGTGATACTTCCACCTCATGTTCAGAGCCTGGTAATCGAGTTGGCTAAAAGCAATTCTCATTCAATGAATATAACTACAAAAATATAATTACACGCTTTGGATATTTTCAGTTATAACATTAACCATGCATACCATGTTCATGCATACTAGCAACTCAAATGGGAATTCAAGAACAAAATAATTTAGGGAGAATGACGGGTACAGACTAGTGTGAAATAATTATATTAGATTACATTTGCTAGGGGATGCAAATGATTATTTCAGCATTATTCAATTCAGTTTAGGGTGTAAGGCCATTTTAAAAGGTAAATTTTGTGAGTTTTATGTTCTGCTCCGTGGCGTATGGCCTACTAAGTTCTCACCATAAACAAACAAGACAACATTGTAAGTTACTTGCAAATCAATCGTTTTTTTTTTCAACACTTAGGCGGTCACATAAAATGTAGGCATATAAATTACAATGCTATATTTATTGTAATTATCGTGTAACAACATTGACGTACTTGTAAAGTATTGTATGTCATAACGTGTGTCTTTATACATTATATGTTAATAGTATATTTTCCATGTTTTGAAACTAAGATTTTATGTTTTATACACATATTTTGATACGCTAGATAAAACATGTCGCGTACAACATTATTTGAAACTCAAAATGGAAAAGTATGTCATTTTTAACTGAGAATTTTGCGCTTTCATATTAAAGGATTTGCAATATTTTTCGAATGTAATATACTGGTCATTAATCATGGACAATAATTCCTATGCTAAATAAAGATATCTGCTGGTGAAACAATACAAATGGATAACATAGTTATATTTTTGTCATAATTTAGGTTTCATATAATCAAAAAATACTGCACTACGTACGTTACTATTAAAACATACATCGCTGGCGCATACAAGCATAGAAATGTAATGGCAATTGTAAAATATAACTGTTAATGCGTATCCTTCACCTGTTCTAACAAAAGAGAAATATATCTATAAAATATTTTGCATAGAAAGATGTAAGAAAACCAAATTAATGATATTGGATTTAAATAGACAATGACGTATTAAACAATGATCGTCAAATGCGTAATTTAAATTTGCTACATTAAATATTAGACTTCTTTATCATACTGCTCTGTGCTCTGTAAAGGATTCCAAAAAAAGTACTAATAACTTATAGCAGTACCACATAAATGTCTTAAATATTCAGGTTCAACGATCGAACTGTTTGTGAATTATTGTCCATAAGATAATCACGAAAAAGAATGTGGTAAACTTTTGTGTTTAAATTGGCATATGATGGCCAATGATAAAATGGCTAAATTTATGGAGCAGTCAAAAGCAATATAAACTGATAGCCGATTGCTTTCCCATACAGTGAAGAAACATAATTATCGCATTTGCGTCGTTATACACTATATTGATTTTGGAAGTAATACTTGCCCTATTCTTATTTTAGAAAGCTGATCATCCTTTTGCCAGAAATGTCGAGCGCTTCTGAATATTGCGACAACTCAAAAGCATTATCGAAGAGTATTTGCCCAATAAACACTAATCATTTGCTCGGATATGACAGATGAGAGCAGTTTGCAATTCAATGGAGTATTTTAGGTAGCGAAAACGTGTATAAGCATTTTTGGACTAATAATTCATATCTAATATTGGTTTTCCAAATATATATATATATATATATATATATATATATATATACCTTCTACGGTATGCAAGTTATTGTAATTGTTTTCTTCGCAACTCTACGAATTATATTAACACAGTAATTACAACCAATTTTGTTGACCATTCAAAGCACGGTCATTGTTATGCAGAAGTCAATATGAGCACATTTCTAGTTTGCATGTATTATCATATTTGAATGATCTGATGGATAATGGATAATGTAAATCATTGTTAAATACTCCAAGAGTCTCATGGGAGTCTTTGACGCACTGTTAATATACGTTAAAGCATGTCAAGTTATGCTATTGAAACCCAAACAATACAACCATATACAGTAAAATATCATAGGATAGTACACCTTGCGTCCATATCACATACACTTTCTAAGTTAAAGATTTATTTTCACCTATTGAGTGTTGTCTTCTCAGGCGTATGATTTAAATACGTATGAGAAATTCAATGAATTTAGTTTAGTCGGACGCACTGTTCTCAACTTATGATTACCTAAGGACTGATAATAAGTACATAATCCTGTTTTTCGCTTTCTATCGTTTAATTTCATGATATTCAAAGTTCTTATAACTGCCACTTTTTCGGACGGTGGAATAATGCAGTTATAAACACTATCATTAGACAAGCATATGCAAATTTAATACACTCTCTGCAAAAACAAATGGTGTAAATTGAGAGGACAGGCTTCACCTTTTTCGAATAAAAGGCGGTAAAGCTAAGACAAAAAATAACGAGAGAGTGGCAGAAAGAAAGAACGTCGGCGAAAAGTTAATTGCCGAAACGATCCAAAATAAACATTAATTCCACTTTCGGACGCATTATGTACTTAAATATCATTCCATTATTTGGGGAAGCTGCGTAATACAAATGGCCACAGACTTGATATGCAAATACCAAACCTCTAAGATAATGAACGGTGTAGTTAAACATTGTTGGTGTTTTCCTTGAATTCAAACGATTTTCTTAGGAATCGTCGTATTTCTGCAATGCTTCGGCATAACCCATTCTACCCAGTCTACTGTTACACTGATTCTCGTTCACTAGAACATATCACAGCGCTCGCCCAGAATCGATCTTTCTGACTGGACATGACTGTTTTACGCAATTCTACATATGTCCACCCTCCCTCCCACTAAATTACTCATTGTTAAGCATGCTTGCCATAGTTTTTTTATTCCAGTGTGTCCGCGTTCCACGACCTCCCCAAGAAACTTACATCGTCATGGCTGGGACTTCACAGCGTTCGGAACACCGTCAGTCTGTCAAATGGTCTATAGAGTTCGGCGACAGGATCCTGCGTACGGCCTCGACGACAGGGTCCTTCGTAATTGACTGTACCAATGTTTGAGAACAAATCATTTTGTTTGTCAGCATAGTTTCGATGAAGACATTTCCCGCTTGTCTCGGGAGAAATATAATGTATTTACATTCCCCGCCGTTCTCTGGGTGGCATAGTTTCGATGAACCCACTTCCCGCTTGTCAAGGGGGATAGACATTATATATTTATTGTGAATTAGTCCAATTAATATAAATATGAATTAACCTTTAACTTTTCAATATGGTAATATCAATATTAATAGTTTTTATCATTTACATAGGTTTTCCGGATATAGTATTATGCTTGCCATGGTACGAATGCTATATAATCGCGTCCTTCCATAATTATGCGTTATTGACATGAATTGAAAGAACTTTGATGAGCATGCTATTCAATGGAAGTTCAAGACCGCTCAATGAGAGATCACATATATACTTATTTGTAAAAGGTCTGATCATAAATAATTCATCACTTTTTGAACTAATCCAGGAGACTCATGGTAGTCCCGGATGCACTGGTTAAATAAACGGGCATGCTTTATCATAAAACATGTTTTAGCTGGTTCATGTGCATGATTCCTTGGTATCGGTTTCCTTTGTTGACCATTGTATCCTCTGCTGAAAACAGCTAGGTATTTTG
Organism: Dreissena rostriformis; assembly: GCA_007657795.1. NCBI lineage: Eukaryota > Metazoa > Mollusca > Bivalvia > Myida > Dreissenidae > Dreissena > Dreissena rostriformis. Next base: position 8,576 of record VMBQ01004440.1, on the reverse strand, counting down.
TCAGGAATTCTTCAAGTCTTAAATTGTTACATGTTTACCAATATGTCTATGCTAGTTCATTGACAGAGTCTATTTAACAGATTGTAATTTGAATATTACAACATGCATGTTTATTTGATGCTGATTTTTTTTGGACAGGCAGGCACGATCACGAACATAGTTTTAATGGTATTAGACAGCACCACCTTTATCACGATTCTATATTTAAGGGAAGTATGCAGTCGTGTACACAGTGGCTGTACAGGATAATATTTGTTACATCATCATGTAATGCAAAAATAACCACGACCTAATTTATATACGTGTAGTGAGCTATTGTATCATAACAATATAAGTAGTTCTATGTTCTTCTTTCCATTTAAATATGAATATCAGAAAGGGTGGACTTCGGGTATTTGCACTGCTGTTTATCATAAAGTTATTTCTTAGCCGTTTTTAAGAAAGTTACTTTTTGTAATTTGTTATAATGATTT